>VZSF01009853.1:57024-68735 GCA_013398295.1 Chionis minor | reverse complement strand
TTTTTTTTTTTTTTTTTTTTTTTTTTTTTTTTTTTTTTTTTTTTAAATTTAATGAAATTGGCTCGGTGTCACAAAACGGAGACGAAACCCGAAACCCTTCTGTTTCAGTGCTGTTTGAACGTTCGTGGAACATCTGGCACAGCTGTTGTTTTGACCCCAAGGCAGGAGTACAACCTCGCTCCTGTTCCTCTTCCAATTGAAGCTGACACCAAATATGCCAACGCCAGGGATGGGGCGGCGCAGCCCAAACGGAGCTGGCAGCTCCCTCGCGGAAGAAATCGGAGCTCGGGGATGGGTGAGGAATCAGAGCGGTCCCGTTGTGGCAGTCGGAGCTGTCAAACCCAGGCAAAAAAATTAAAAAAAAAAGAAAGAGAGGAATGAGGTAAAGCAGCGGGCACCGTTTCTGGAGCTTCGCTGAGGAAGAGGCTACTTCTGTTTTTCTGCAGATTGTTTCCTTATTGACTTAAATTTAGCCACCCGTAAACCTGACTGCATGCCCACAGGATGAGGGGGGGTTTTTTTTGCACCTCCACTTAAAGGGGATTTGTAGAGTCGGTTCATCCAAAGGGAACTTCACTGCGGGGACGGATCTATGGATCTGTTGGAGCCGCGTTTCCTCGCCTGGCACCGCAGAGAGGAGAGTATTTTTCCTTCGACGGGGATAGCTGAGTGAGATCAAACGTGCTCAAGATCCAAAAGAAGCTATCTCGTCTCCGATCAGTAATATCTGATATCTAAATCTGTCGACTTATTCTAAGCTGCAGGAACTTGTAACTTTTTTATCTATAAATCTCCTTTCTCTGCACACCTCCCCGATTTCCTTTCGGCTCTGAGGCTTAGCACTACCACACTTTCATCCCTTAAATACCCAGAGCCTTAAATTTCTCGGGTGCACAGGATAATCAGTTCGCTAGTGTGTTAATCCTCATTATGTGCCTATTAAAATGAAGATTAAATCAAGCATTAGGGTGCCTCCTCCCGTTATGAAATCTGAAAAACAGGATTGAACTTGAGGAGGGGGGGGGAGGAAAAAACCACCGAACGCCTAAAAATTGTTCCTTGAGCTTCAGCGGGAAGCAGTAAAAGCACGACCACGCTGAAGCCTGAGGTACCAACACGTGATTTTTATTAACCTCGCGGTGCAGGTGAGGGGAAGGTAAGGAACGGGGCGCCCATGGAGTAAGGTTTTTCGGCACCCAAAGGGGATTTGCATGTGCCTACGTGAGGCGCGGGGTGTCTGTGCGCGGGCTCGGCGCTGCGCACACGTGCGTTGGCAGCCGATGCCTCCCGTCCGCACGCAGGCAGGTACGTCCCCTCCGCCTCGGCGGGCACCGGGGGCAGGTGGGGAGCTGCCCCACCGCCTGGGGGCTGGCTGCCAGCCCCCGCTTCCCCTCCTACCTGCTCCCCAAAAACGCCCCTTTCCCTTCTTCCCAGCCACCGCCACCCTGGGATAACCGCGAAACGGGTGGGAAAATCTCTTTCCCTTAAAGGGCAGGTGATTATTTTTTTTTTTTTAATTTATTTTTTTTAATTTTATCGCTGGGGTGGGGGAAGATTTAGCACTGCCCTGTCATTTCCTTGAGCTCAGTTACCCATAGGAAGTCCCTGTTGTCGTCGTCCGTCATCCCCCCCCCTTTCTTTCCCACCGCCTCTCCGAAGATTAACTTTTTGGGTTATTGTTGTTTGGCAGGTACTTTTAATTGGCTGGAAAATATTCTTCCTGTGAAGTTGCAGTTTTCTGGGGCTTGAATGAGTCCAGTCTGCCATTGGCTCTGCCCAGCGCCTCCGGATTGGCTCGACAGCCCGCGGGGGGGACCGATAAGGGCGGCTATAAAAGCCTTCGGCGCTGCTTCTGGTCCCCCAGCGAGAAGGAGGCAGAGGGTCCAGGCAGAGCTCGGCTGCGACGCGTCCCTTAGCCTCGGCAGACTCTTTTCTCTCTCCCTTGGAGCCCGTATCCAGATCCACGTCTTTGCTCAAGCCGAAGTGGAAGAGGGAGAGACATATACACACACACACACACACACACACACACACACACACACAAAAAANACACACACCAAAAAAAAAAACCAAAAAATATTCCACCCCCCAAAAAAAAAAAAAAACCAACCAAAAAAAAAAAAAAACCCACCCAAAAAAACCCACACTTAGCGGAAACTTGTCAGAGAATGCTCCTAAAGTCTGGTTTTCTCCTGCTGCTGGTGATCAGTGCATCTGCATCCTATGAAGCTGAACAGAATGACTCTGTGAGCCCCAGGAAACCCAGGGTTGCAGCCCAGAACTCAGGTAACACCCAGCAAAGGAGGGCTTTGAGCCTGACCCCTGATGTGTTAAACTGTTTCAGATATCTCTACTGCTGATTTGCCTTTTTTTTCCTTTTTTTTTCCTCCCTTTTCTTTTTCTTTTTTTTTCTTTTTCTTTCTTTTTTTTTTTCTTTTTTTACCTTTTTCTTTTTGCCTTTTTTTTCTTTTTCTTTTTCTTATAAACTTAATGGCTGGTAGGAAGAAATATGAATTGAAGGGTCTGATTCAGGAGGATATCGGTGCGTAGCTGGAGAAGAAATCTTCTCCTTTCAGGAGCTGGGTCAGGGAACCGGTGTGTGATCTGCTTGCAGGATGCAATCCATTCTCTCTCCTCCTCCCCCATCTACTAAATGAGTTCCGTGTACTTTTTTTTTCTTTTTTNACTAAATGAGTTCCGTGTTCTTTTTTTTTTTTTTTTTTTTTTTTTCCCTTTTCCCCCCTGCTTGCATGTACCTTTCTCTCTTCTCCAGTTGCAATCATACTTTGGTGTTAAATTCCTTGCTTTTTAGGAAGTTGATAAAATGCGCGGAAATTTGACTGAACCATTGTTCTGCCAAACATCTGTCTATTCAAAGAGGGGGAGAGAGAGATATGCGACTTTGAAGAATGCAGTAACCTAGAAACTGTCCACTGCTAGCATTTATTTTCAAAAACTGATTGCTATCACTTCGATGGTACCATAAAAATACAATTGTGACATTTAGCAAACTTGCTTTTACAATGGATAAAAAAATTGCTGGCAAGTCAGCTCTGGATGTCTCTACTTTGTGCACTATAGATGCGTAGATAAGTTGGACACATTGTCTTGAACAATGGAAATTAAAAAATCTGTCTTCTAGTATACTGAAAAGATATTAGGTCTCTAATTTGGAGCTCATTAACAGATGTCTTATTTTAGATCTGCAAGGCTCTGCAGCATTATACTAGGGTGTTTGCTCAATTTCCTTTTGTATTTGGTTGCTATAGAAACATAGGGTCTCACTATTGCACCGTGCCTAAAACAATAAAAGCTTAATGCATACTAAGTCTGCTGAAAGCAAAGTTATAATTTGAACCTGTGGAAACATAATTATGGGAATGACTTGTGCGATGGTGAGGTTATGAACTGGGGAGAGGATGATCTTACCAAATATTTCTCCCTTCAGGCACGTAAGCAAGAGTGGAGAATGAGGAGGGGTTGATTGGGTTAAAATATTTTTTTTTTTCTTCCTTTTTTTTTTTTCTCTGAAGAGTCTGGTTATGTAGATACGTCTGTAGGCTACAACTTAGCTCTGAATAAGGTGTGTTCTCTTCCACTAAATGCAAACCCTCACTTTTCCCACACCTAGGATCTCGATGGGGGGACACTGGCTTTGCATTTCTTCCTAAAGAATGTCTCGTAACATGATCTGCAAAAGTAATGAATATGCCTTGCACAGACACATAAGGGGACAGATGTTCAGCTTACCAAAAAAGGTTAATCCCTACTAATTTCAGGGCAATCATGTGGCAATACTGCTGATTCATTGTTAAAATGCAGACTATCTGCGCTAAGAGAGATGGGATGACATGGATACCCTCCTGTTCAGGCTGGCTACTGCCTCAGCGATTTTAATTATACATGGTCAGCCCTGTTTCCTCAACTTTCTCTGCCCAAATGGCCCTTCTCTTTGCGAACCTCCAGCAATCTGCCCTTTCTTGGCTGTGCTTGCAAACTGCTGGCTACCGGGCGCCCAGCTGTGGCTCCAAGTCCTTTGTAGCTCTCGGAATCGCCACGCAATCTAAGAATTTTTTTTTTTTTTTTTTTCCTAGACACTTTATGCTTTTTAGAAAAGCGCAAATACCTCCCAGGGTAGCAAAACCGGCGCAACTTTTATGCCAGCTCGCGCTCACCGTCGCTTCCAGCTCCTTTGAAGCGCGGTTTTGGGGGGTAGACGCTGCCGAGCTGCCCTCACCTCCCTGTGGTCTACGGCCGTGGAGGAGACCTTGCTGCCCGGTGCTCTTTTTGGGTCCATCTTCATAACTTCTACCTTCTTTAGAGGAGCCCTGAATGCGGGCCGGAGGAGGTTGCATGGACCTGTAAGTCTCTATCTACCCAAAGACCATCAGATGTTGCCTCTCTCTTAACCCGTGCGCATCCAATTGAAGGTTTTGGGCGTTGCGTTCTCCTCTCCTTGGTTTGTTGGCGATGCGTTGCGTGACTTCAGTTAATAACACCCTTTGGCCTCTCTTCATCACCTCCCGGTCCCAAAAAAGGCTGCTTACGGCTTGACTGAGGTTGAGCGCGACTCGACGTTGTGCCGGAGAAGGGTTTTCCGGGGAGCGGCGCGTCCATTAACGTTGTGCCTGTCCCTCTCTCCGCAGCCGAGGTGGTTCGCTGCCTGAACGGTGCCCTCCAGGTGGGCTGCGGCGCCTTCGCCTGCCTGGAGAACTCCACCTGCGACACGGACGGCATGTACGACATCTGCAAGTCCTTCCTCTACAGCGCCGCTAAATTTGACACTCAGGTACGGTGCGAGCGGAAAGGGGACGGGAATAATACCTCGCCGTCAGAGCTCCCTTTTCATGCCGCGCTTCAAAAAAGCACTTTTACAAGTCCTGCTTAAATACTTTTGCTGAGGGGATGCCTTAATTTCTGTCTCCTCGTGGAGATGGGGGTCTGTGCAGGCTTAACCCTTCCTTTCTTGCAGCCCTTCCTGCTGCTTAGCTACTCCTCCGAACCATGATTTTGCTTTTTGGCTACAAACGCATCCTTCAGGGCTATTTTCTACAGTACATTTTCCACATACTGTATGCTTATGTGTGAGGACTTGGCAAGGAGCGTTTTGTGGGGCGGAGAGCGAAGTTTCCTCTTCAGGAGGAAATATAAACGTTCTTCTAACAAAGTAAGTCTTCTGACTGTGTGACCTGGCACAGGGCTGGGTTTGGAATTGGAAGTCGTCGGGCCTGGGAATGCGCGGCCAGATCAGCCTCTCCAGAGCTGCAGTCGCTCGCGGCAGAATAAATAGGATAATATCAGAGGACCGCGGCACTGCCAAGAGCCCTTTTCCTCCGTATTTTCTTCCCCAAATGTGCACTCCCCCTCCTTCCCTGCGCCCTGGCTCCCAAGGACAAACTTAAAAGCTCTTAAAGCATCTTGAGGTCTGGTGAACCAGATGCTGGTATGCAGCGAGTGGCCCCGGCCCCCTCCCGGGGGGCAGAATTGGCCCGTCTCCGGTGCTGGCATTCCCAGGGCTGTTCACGCAAAGACTTCCATTGCCTAAATCCTTTGGGATCGGGAGCTTGCTCTTCTCCCTGGGCTCTGTGCATCCCAGCTGAAACTGCCGTGACTTTAACTCCGCAATAAGCGTTTAGGGTCCAATTCCCTGCCGTGCGTGGTGAGGGACCTCCAGCAGGTCTGTTAATTGCAGCAAGGGTAATTAATAGCAGCCAGCCGCCGCAGAGTACCTGTTCGTCCGTCCCCGTCTATGAAATCTGTTGCAGTTTGAGGTTTTGCTTCTGTTTCCAGGGAAAAGCTTTTGTGAAAGAAAGCTTGAAATGCATCGCCAACGGGGTTACGTCCAAGGTGTTCCTTGCCATCCGGAGGTGCTCCACGTTCCAAAGAATGATCTCGGAAGTGCAAGAGGAGTGCTACAGCAAGCTGGACATGTGCGGCATCGCCAAACGGAATCCTGAAGCCATCACGGAGGTCGTCCAGCTTCCCAATCAGTTCTCCAACCGGTACGTGAACCTTTCCTCAGCTGAAATGCATCGAAGGCAAAAATGGGAAGCACGGAGAAAGAGACGAGGGGAATCAAGTTCACCAACTTCTTACAAGTCCTGATATAGCTTAGCCTTAAATAACGCGCGCCGCCTTTTCGAATCCTTGTTAAGTTTTACCAGCGTTCTTCGGAGGCTTTTTTTTTTGGTAAATACACTTATAAACATCTGCAGAGGAGAATCATAAAATTAACTAGACATATGTTACTTCAAAGCCCGGAGTTTGTTTAGATGTTAGTTCTTTTTGTTCGAATGCAGTGCAACGGTAAACAGAGCTTTTTAAATAGCAAACCAGTTTGGTTGGTGTACAGCATCTCCGGCATATCCAGCACTTAAGAGATTTTTCAACCTATTGCAACTTCGTTCAGTTTTTCAGAGTGCAGCCAGCCCCTTTTTTTGGTTTAAATGGCACCCAGCAAACGAGACTTTCCCTTCTGACTTCCCACGGTGATGTAAAAACTAGGAAAACTTAAAGGGAAGCAGCGAACAGGCTCCTCTATAAGCTTATTCTGCTGGGATCCGGTAGTTCCTATTTCTAGGGATAGTCCGGTGTTCTTAATGGCCTCTTTTAGGGTTTTCACCCCTAGTTTTTTCTTGATAGCAGAGGCTGCCTGCAGAAACGGGCACGTCACGCTGCTCTCCGGTGCCTTTATCCGAGCACAGAACTGGCCTGTCCCCGTCCTCCAAGGACAAGGGACAGAGAGAAGCTTCAGGGAGCTACTGCAGTCTGCGCAGTCACGCTGCAAGGGCAACGATTTCTTCCTCTAAATCCTGGAACAATCGGTGCCGAGTCTTGTGGCTGGGATAAAAGGGATCTTTTTTGAACAGTTTGAGTAAATATGCTCTAGAATTTGAGCGCAAACAGACCAAGCTGCAGTTTGATATGTTGGCCAGCTGCAGCGAACGCTCCAGCTCCTTGGGGGTGGCTGTTTGACTTGATCTAGAAGCATCTTAAACCTCCAGACCTATCCTAGGACAGGCATGCAAGTGATATGTAGATGTTGTGTCTCTGACCGGCATAAATTTATTATAGAAAACTCTATTGTAGATATTAGATCCGGAAGATTATACTTAGAATCACAGAATCACTTGGGTTGGAAGAGACCTTCAAGATCATCGAGTCCAACCATAAACCTCTGCCAAAACCACCCCTAACCCATGTCCCTCAGCACCACGTCTGCCCGGCTTTTAAATCCCTCCAGGGACGGCAATTCCACCCCCTCCCTGGGCAGCCTCTTCCAATGCTTGAGAACCCTTTCCATTAAGAAGTTTTTCCTCATATCCCACCTAAACCCCCCCTGGCACAACTTGAGGCCATTTCCTCTTGTCCTGTGGTTTGTTCCTTGGGAGAAGAGATTGACCCCACCTGGCTAGAACCTCCTTTCAGGGAGTTGTAGAGAGGGAGAAGGTCTCCCCTCAACCTTCTCTTCTCCAGCCTCAACAACCCCAACTCCCTCAGCCCCTCCTCAGAAGACTTGTTCTCAGGACCCCTCTCCAGCTCCGTTGCCCTTCTCTGGACACGCTCCAGCACCTCAATGTCTCTCCGATAAAGTGGAAAGGTGAAAATTATACCTGTGTGTCTTTCCCCTCTTCCCCCAAGCAAATTTGGAAGAGCTTTGCTTGAGCGTTCCCCCGCGGGCTGGGATGAGGAGCAGGCAGCGCTGCGGCATCGGTGTTTTACAGGCTGAAAGAGCAGTTTTGGTTAATACGATGGATTGTAGAGTTGCACAGCCCTTGGTGGGGCTGGGTGGGGGGGCGTTGGGGTGAAGGAGGGTCGTGTGGACACTTGGGCGAGGGAGGATGCGGTGAGAGCAGCAGCGATGTCCTACGTGTTGGGGATGTTCCTCTCCGGAGGAGCGAGCCTGAACCGGAGCCGCTGTCTCCCGAGGCGGAGGGAACTCCTCCCCCACAGCCGCCAACCCTCGCCGAAGCCAAAGGATATTATGACATGTTGAGTAACAAAAGCAGCAGGATTTCCCAGCTAATAGTTTACATTGAGGTCTCCTAAAGCATCCTGCTTTCCCAGCCCCTGTCCCAACATAGCCACAGAATAAGAATATGCCACTTGGCCGGGGAGGCTGAGAGGAAGTAGTTAAAGGTCATAGCATCTTCCTGTGATTTAATCTCATGGCAGGAGGAGAGGAAAGCCTTGTGGCCTCTGCTTGCAGCCTGGCTACTGAAAGGCACTAGCGAGGCGTTCCATAGTGGCCCCGGCTCTGGAAACCACCACGCTGTGTTTGTGTGGAGGAGGTGGAGGCAGAGGAAGGCAGGTCGGGTCTGTTCCTCCTGGCCTGATAGACCGGCCCCGATTGAAGCTGGATGCGTGGCTTGCACGGATGTATTCATTGTGCACGGACTGCGCGCTCCAGACCTTAATATTCGCCCGGCGGAGTCGTGCTCACGCGGTGCTCCGCCGTGCCAAAGCCTGCTCCTTTTGTGCCTCGGATGCGGCAGAAACTTTAACCTCACCCGACCTCCACTGGCTGCTCTAAAGGCCAAAGCTGAGAGTTCGGAAAGGAGTTTGAATGCGAACTCTCATTTCCCTCTTCCTTCCCCTCCTCCACCTGCAGGTTATTCTCTTCTCCTCTCCGGTGGAAAAATGTCACGGTGACCTTAAAGGCTTAAAATAAGTTCCCTGCCATCCTTTCAGGCAGGAGTAGCCCAGCAAATATGGGATTTTTTTTCCCAACTTTCCCTAGGAAGACGTTCTCTTGGACGTCTCCCTGCCCAAGCCAGCCGTGCGTGCGGCGGGGCTGTGCCGATGGCGCCGTGGCCCCGCGGAGGATCGTTCCCTTGAGCGCAGTTCTCCGCTCGGCTCGGGAAGTGCTGGGAAAAGAGGTCAGCACCATTTCCCGGCTCCTTCCTTGAGCAAAGAGCCCGTACTCGAGGCTGGTGGGAGGCGAAAGAGGCTGGGAGAGGAGGCAGGGACGCAACGGGGTGAAGCACAAGGTCCTCACTCGCCATTGAATGCGCGCTCAACTCGTTGGAAGCCACAACTGATTGTCCTGAAGATCTGTCCCCAGGGAGTACACACGTCTGTCGGGGTCCTGACTTGGCCTGAGCTTGCTTCTCCCTCCCCTGGTCCCTTGGCTGTGCAGGAAAGGGAAGGGAGTGGGATGAAAGGGAATGGTGCCGCGGGGCTGGGGGCATTCGCAGGAAGGGTCGTACTGGCTCAGCCCGGTGGTCTGTTTAGTTCGTTATCCTTAAGCCAATTACTAGAGCGTCTTAGCTCCGTGCTCTTATCTTCTCCCCGGGGTAGCACCAAAATCACGCGTGCTCATAGCCTTACTTTTCGGAGCCGGAGCAGCCGCTCATTTAGGATGACTAAATGAGAGGTTTGATGGTTGCGTCCCTTCCGTGCGCCACGGGCACAGCGTCACCAGGGCATTTGTTAGACGCAGTGAGAATATGTGCATTGCACGCTGGCAAAAATCCATTTCAAACACGTCCTGAAAGGCTTAAAAATTCCCATTCTCACAGTTTTATGGCTTGGAGTGGGCTCCTGACTGGAGATCAGCTCTTCCCTTGTTTCCTTCATCTTGCTGGGCGATGCCTTGGAATAATGGCCGATGACTCTCGCGCAGGTATTACAACAAGCTGGTGAGAAGCTTGCTGGAGTGTGACGAAGAGACTGTCAGCACCATCAAGGACAGCTTGATGGAGAAGATTGGGCCCAACATGGCGAGCCTCTTCCACCTGCTGCAGACGGATCACTGCGCCCAAGGCCACCCGCGGGCGGACTTCACCAGGAGGCGCATCACCGAGCCGCAGAAGCTCAAACTCTACTTCAGGAACCTCCGAGGTGAGGGGTCCGTCCCAGCCCACACGAAGCGCAGCTCCGCCGAAAGCGCGTAACGGCGCGGGTTGGGGGGGAGCGACAATGGGTGTGTAAGGGATGCTAAGCACTACCAAAGCTGAAGTCTCTCTTCTAGAAGAGTAATGCACCCAAAACCACGTGTACTGTAGCTAGTTTTAATAACAACTAGGAACTGGTTTTAGATTTAGTCATTAATATTTTCTATTCCTCTCGAACAAAACTTTTGCATGGATCTGTGTTGAGTGTCTCAGCTTGCCCGCCGTCAAAATGTCTCCACCTCTCTTTTCTTCCCCACAAAAAAAATATACCCCAAAACCAATCTTAGTCTTAAATATAACCCTACAGTAGTCAGGCCTTCAGACACCGAACTCCCAAACGTGCTGTAGCGCTCACACCGCGGAAGTCTGAAGATTTGGCACCGAGGAGAACTGCTCGTTCTCTCACATGTTAAGCTGGGAGGCGATGATAGATGCACTAATAACTATTGCACATCCTGAAGATGTCAATGGAATTCGTGTTATGAATCTGTGCTGGCCATGGACGAATATGAATGTCATATTCCTGGTCTCTTAGTGTCATACAGTCCTAATCCTTCCAATCCAGCTCCTGTTAACCCGTTGATTTACCAAACTCACTAGCTGTGGCTGACTCTAGTTACCATGACCTGGCACCACAGTGCAAAATGAGTTAAAACTACCCCCCTTCCCTCCCCTCCCGACACACACCAAATCAGGAAAGGAACATTTTGTACTACGGAAATGATTAAAAGAGGTGCCAGTCTATGGTTTGAAGCTAGTCAGAAGGTTACATAATCTTGCATTGTATTTAAAAGCTAACATCTATGTACTGTATTTAACTGTCTAAAGCTTTAAAAGAAATCTAACAAAAAAAACAAAACAAACCCTGTCTTAAGACTAGAGTATTAAAGGTCTTGCTCTAACTGTGGTATAAATAGTTTTAAAATCTGTCATGTACTGTACATAAATTCCACGAGAGTCTGCTTAAAAGGAGCAGAATAGAATATCTTTATTGCATAAACTTAGTTTTGTAAGTTAGCTATTTCTTTTTTTTTTTTTTCTTTTTTTTTTTCCTGGAAACAATATCTCTGTCATATTCAAGAGTTCATGTTCTACGCTGTGGCCTTTTTATAATGAAAGAGAGAAAATGCTTAGGACAGAAGTTACAGGGCCAGAAACAAGCCTCTCTTCTCCCGGTTAAAATGGAGGGGAGGGGGAAAAAGGCAAAAAAAGGAGAATTCAGCCTGACCAGTCCTGTCTCCGCAGAGCCGCGGTGAGCCGGAGGCTTTCCCAGGGCAGGAGCGCTGCTGGAGAGCCATTTGGGGAATTCTCAGATGGCTGACAAAAAGCTGCTTTGGGTTCTCATAGCTGCCACCGGGTAAAACTCCCTTTCCAAAGTTGATTTCCGGGGGGAAAAGGCAGGAAAAATCCTGAAATTCTCTTTTAAGCTTCGAGAAGGGAAGCAAACGCGCCCGCCTTGAAGAAGACGCGGGTGTTAACGCTCTCCGATCCGCCTTTTCTCCCATCCATCTCTCCGGCAGCCTCCGCGGGCAGGAGCGGAACAGGAGCGGAGCAGTGGAGCGGTGGCTGGGGGCCTGTCCCCCCCGCTAAGTCACTCCACACAGTAGTTTGGCTGCTCTTCGGGGAGCCAAAAAAAGCCACGCTGTGGCATGCGCTCAACCAGGCCAGTTCCACGCTCCAAATCCATCCCGGTAGAGTCCGTCTGCGGAGTGGATGACTCTTTGCTCAACTAGTTAGAGAGCTAATAAAGGAGGGATCTATTTTTTTTTTTTTTTTTTCAAAATCTAAAGAAAAAAAACTTTTTTTTTTTTTTTT
>VZSF01009853.1:44410-56984 GCA_013398295.1 Chionis minor | reverse complement strand
AAAAAAAAAAAAAAGAAAAACCACAAAGCCTTTAAACAATAACTTGCTGCTAATATATTGAAACCAGATGCAGTGGCAGCATTTCTAATATTGCTGTCTTCATTAAATGTAGCCCAAAAGTGCTGTCATAAAATTGTAAGCAGCAAAAAATGTTGCTGACGGTAGAGGGTTGTTATTTTATTTTAATTTTTTTTTTTTTAAATACTCTGAATCGTGCCGTCCAGGGCAAGCAAGATGCAATATTGCTCGTTCTTAAATCACAGTCAGGTAGGTAGAGTCCGACACAAAGAAGTTTTGCAAGGTGAAAAACCAAAGGCCCCTTGAATATCCTGACCCTAAAAGTCTAACTTGTGCGTAGGAAGCGATCCCAGATCCGTGCGCGTCCGGCGGCGTTACACCTCCCGCTGCACCGCTGGGAGACGGGGATTACGGAACTGGGAAGTCTGCCGGGGTTTGCGCATCCAGTGCACGGTGCTGGTTGGGGAAATAGTTCCCAAAAAGTCTGTCCCTGGCTGGAGTCTGTCCCGATTCCCGCCCCGCTGGCTGCGCCGGTGCTCCGGAGCCCAGCTCCGGGCCGTGCGAAGCAGCTCCCACTTTGGGCACCAAAAGTCCCCCTGGGAATTCACACCGGCGGAGCTCGCTGAGGTCGTCCCGCAGCCGAGATTTTCCATGGGAGACGCTCCTCTCCATCGCTTTTGTGCACCCATTTCTATGGAAACCCAAAGAAGGTTTATAAAGTTGATGTGGGGATGGGGAGGAGGCTTCGATTACCCCAAACCCTATCTTTTTGGGTTGTAATAATTAATTTTCCGGTAGGAGCTTAAACTTCTTGTCCCCTTAACACACGTGGGAAGACAGCTGGGAAAATAATTCCCTCCCGATTGGATTTGCTCTGGTGTCACAGGTTAAACCCCCCCCCAACCCTGTGCAAACCAAAGCTCGGCCTCTCCGCGCTGGCTCTGCCGGAGGACGCCCCGTGTCGGAGAGAGCCTCAACTACAGCACGGGATTTTTTTTTTNTTTTTTTTTTTTTTTTTTTTTTGAGCTGCTTTAACGTCACTTTTTTTTTTTAATTTTCTTTTTTTCCTATGCTGAAGTAGTAAGGAAGCCGCGAGCACGCATCCCTAAAAAAATCAAAAAGCCTGGGGTTCCACCTTGCCTAACTTTTTTCATCTCGCCCAAGCTGGTCATTTAAAACTCTCTCTTTTCCCGGGAGGGGACATGGAGACGGGAAAGGCGCTTCCCGACGCCTGGGAAGGATGCTGGATTGTAGATGGTTTGACTTAGGTGAGAGAGATCCCCCCTGGGGCTGGGGACTGATTCTCAATATTAAGTCCGGCTATTTCACGTTTTATTTAATCTCTTAACGCTTTTATTTTTTTTTTAATCTTGCGTTCATAGCAAAATGGTTTCTCTTGGGGGCGGGGAGGGGCTTCTCTAGAAATGTTTGCATGATTCTCATTGTGATTTGTTTGCACTTTAGATGTTTTGTGCCATTATAAATTTGCATTATGTATTTATAATTTAAAGATACTTAGAAGGGGGAGAGAGTTTGGGTTTTTTTGTTTTGTTTTTTTTTTTTGCTGAGTACTGGAATAAACAGTGAGCATATCTGGTATATGTCATTATTTATTTGTTTAAATTACATTTTTAAAGCTCAGTGTGTTCATATAAAGGTTATTTGAAACATATCATAGTAATGAGAAAGATGCAAGTTATTTTCTTTGCTTATTTTTATAATTAAAGATGCATAACATAATGAGGCCTATGTTGGATTTTCTTCTGCAATGAAATAAAAATGTCAAATTTAAGGGTTTTTAGTGTCTGACTCTTTCGTTGAACCGTACTGTGATGGCTGATTACGGTGCTGCCCACAAGCGAGTTGTCACATTTACCTTCGACCGAGCGTCGCAGCTTTTCCGGCTCGTCCGGAAGCTGAATATCCCGAGTTGGGATCCTGCAAGGGGAATTCAGAGGTTTGTCTCACCCATGGAGAAAAAAGAGGGAGTGGGGGGTGAGTGCAGAGGAAATGATTCCCAAAGTAACCTTTTTGCCATGTAGACCACCAAGCCGAGTGTCACCGGAATAATCCCCCGGATGGGTTTTGCCCAAAACCTCCAATCCTGAGCCCGCCACGTCCGAAAACGGCTGCAAATCCCATAAAGCTCCTCACGGTTCTCCGGTTCTCCGTGGCGCTGCCCTGACCTTGTAAATTGTGTCTTCGTTAGCCTGATTACAAAATGAAGGCAGAACCATTTCTTAACGAATGCGTCCGTAATGGCGGTGCAGGAAAAAGAAAATACCTTGCTTTTGGCTTTGATGTGTGTGGAAACGGGCATTTGCACTTCATTCAGGAAATCTCTTTATTTCCAGTGGAAGAGCAAATGGGCCTAATACTCACCAGAGGAAAAGCGGCAGGCTGATTCAGAATTATTGCAGCAAAAGCTACTGCAAAGCTTAAAAAACTCTTTTCCCCATCACTTAGGGTAAGACGTGTCCAAAGAATAAATATTAGCAAGACAGCGGATTAAAAAAAACCAAACAAAACCTCTTTGTCCTTCTTGTTTTGTCCAGCAACTTGGAAATTGCCTTCAAAAATGGGCTATTGAAACTTTGCTTTTGCTGACATCCCTTTTTTAGTCACCAACTAAATTGGTAATAAGGTCCAGTGAGTTACCAAAATTGGAATTTATCATTCCCTGCAAGCAAATGAGCTGCTGTTGGTCACAGCGGTGAGAGCTGATGAGCCAGAGCGACACTGATTTAACGTCGCTGCGAACCGGGGCCGAGGCTCCCGGGAAACTGGACCTTCCCGGAGCTCCCATTTACTGCTGGTAATTTTTACTCCTGCTCACCTTGAGACCACTGGGAGGAATTCGCCCTGTTCCTGGCTCCAGGTGAGCTTCACTGTTCCAGCGGGAGTTGAGCTAATATCCCACGAAAAGGCAGAAAGGGGGATTACGTACGTCACCCGACGCGCTCAGCTGGGCTGCCAATTTCATTAGGCTCCTCGTAAAAACCTTTCCCTGGGTGACAAAGTTAAAAGGGGGAAGGATTGCTAAGAAATGTCGGCGTCGCTTCCGTAACGCAGCACTGAATCCGTTGGGTTTACGGAAGGAACACAAACCCAATTCCCGACTATACGCAGGTGCCACCGAGTCCTGTGACACACCAGAGGTCCTAGAAAGGGATGTCACCCGCTGGCTTTTTCATTCGTTTTTTTTTCCATTTTTTTTCCCCCAAATCATTTGCTGAGCATCCACTCACCCGCCTGTAAATCACCAGCTGCTAAATAACACCCTCCCCGCCCCCACCTTGTCGGGGCAGCATTCAACTAGAAATACCAACTAAGTTTTAGGGCTAAAGAGTGAATTATAGGTGGCTAGAAACAAAGACAGTTAGCATTTTCTGCTCTTGCAAAAAAAAAGAGTGGCTTGGAAATAGCACAGATGCCACGCTTCCAAAAGCTGGCTTTCACAGCCATTTTGTAATTAATACTCACTGTAAAATAATTACTGTCAATACAATGTACTATTGCTGTTAAATCTTCATAAATCTCAGCCTGTATGGCTTCCTCATCAGCAAACTACAGCTCTAAAATGAAATTTCTCTTCATGAGTTTGAGGATTTTGCTGGCCCAAAGCGCCTCACCCCAATGCTCGGAGTCACTTAGAAATTTGGCCTTTCCTATGATCATTCTACACAACACATTACATTTAAAACCCTGTTAATTCTGGGTTGGGTTTATTTTCTTGCTCCCCCCCCCAAGGCCTAAGACTCAACCCCACAATGAAATGAATAAACGGCAGGAGAAGCCTCTGGCATGGTTTGAAGCAGGATCAGCTGTGCTCCACCGGACAGTGCAGCGTTATAATCCAAGTTTTTCCTCTCTCCTCCCAATTTCCAGACTGCCCTCATGGTGGGGATTATGTACCCTAGAGATTAAAAATATCAACAATTCATTTCCACAGCATATCAGGCAGGCAGCTCGAGGCAAGTGGAGTTCTTTTTAAAGAGAACAAAGGTGTTAATCAGACTGTTTGGAGGCTGTGTTATTCTTATTCTTTTCTTCTTATTATCATTATCATCACCATAGAATCAGAGAATGGTTTGGGTTGGAAGGGACCTTAAAGATCATCTAATTCCATGTCCCCCTGCCCTGGGCAGGAACACCTCCCGCTATTCCAGGCTGCTCCAAGCCCCGTCCAACCTGGCCTTGAACCTCCAGGGATGGGGCAGCCACAGCTGCTCTGGGCAACCCCGGCCGGGGGCTCCCCACCCTCACAGCCAGGAACTTCTGCCCAATATCATAGAATCATGGAGTGGTTTGGATTGGGAGGGACCTTAAAGACCATCTTGTTCCAACCCTCCTGCCCTGGGCAGGGACAGTTCCTGCTACTCCAGGTTGCTCCAAGCCCCATCCAAGCTGCCCTTGAACCTCCAGGGATGGGGCAACCACAGCTTCCATGGGCAACCCTGGCCAGGGGCTCACCTCCCTCACAGCGAAGAATTTCTTCCCAATATCCCATCTAAATCTCCCCTCTTCCAGTGTAAAACCATTCCCCCTCATCCCATGGCTCCACTCCCTGATCCAGAGTCCCTCCCCAGCTTTCCTGGAGCCCCTTTCAGACACTGGCAGGGGCTGGAAAGTCTCCCCGGAGCCTTCTCTTCTCCAGGCTGAACAACCCCAACTCTTACCCTTTTCCTTTTCCTCACCTTTTTCCTTTTTCTCACCCTTTCCCTTACCCTTACCCTTATCCTTATCCTTATCCTTACCCTTATCCTCATCCTCATCCTTATCCTTATCCTTATCCTCATCCTTATCCTTAATTTCAAGGGGAATTTGTACCTGGTGTCCCCCCCTGTGACAGTATTGCTGAAGAGCAGCAACTCCTCAAGAGTTAGAAAACAAACGCCACGTTTCGACCGGTCCTAAAACCCAGGGGTTTGACCCCAAACCGGGGGCGGCAGCAGCCAGGGGCTGAGCGAAAGCACCACCACGGTGCAGAATCCAGCTCCTGGAAAAGGAAACCTCGGAGAGCTCGGAATGCCTTAAAGCCCTGGTTATCATCTCCACATGGAACACACGGACCGGGAGTTGATTCCATTTGGCCGAGGCCCAAAGTACATGATTGACCGATGTTC
Organism: Chionis minor; assembly: GCA_013398295.1. Classification (NCBI taxonomy): domain Eukaryota; kingdom Metazoa; phylum Chordata; class Aves; order Charadriiformes; family Chionidae; genus Chionis; species Chionis minor. The sequence goes on along the minus strand of VZSF01009853.1, from coordinate 51,840 downwards.
TTGTCTTGTCTTTTTTTTTTTTTTTTTTAAATTAAGTTTCATTACAAAACAAGGGGAAAATCATTTCAGCTTTTCCTGGTCCTCACCCTTCCTGCTTGCTTTGCTGTTCTGAGCGAGGGGAGAGAGAGAAAGAGCGAGAGCAGGCGAGGAAGAGTGTGAACTTTGGCACTTCCAATGACACTGGGCGAAAAACGGGGAGGGAAATTTGGGAACAGGCTCCACTTCCTGCCTCCTGTGAACTTAGAAAAATAAAAAAAACCCAAACCTTTCCACAGTATAATAAAGGACATTGTCTTGGCCACCATGATTCAGCCAGTACGACCGGGAATACGAAAGAAGTTTTCAAAATAAAAAAAAAAAAACAAAAGTGTAGCAGGATGCTAAAAATATAATCAGAGAGCAAACAAATTGCCTCCGCAGTGGTCGTTCCCACCGTGCGAGGTTCGATGGGTGAGATGCAAAAGGAAAAGGCGGAAGGAATGCAAATGGATGCAGATTTTACACCAGTATAAACCGGGGAACTCGCAGCTGCGGGACACCGAGCTGGACAAATGCAATCGAGATGTTCATACATTTCAGTGTAAAGTGATGGCCAAAAATTATGCTGATGGATCTTTTTGGGGGTAACATAGCTTGAAATCCTTCTCTTTTCAAGGCCTGATTGGAAGGAGGGATACTCAGCCCATATGGCAAATTTCCGGAAAATGTCATTCAACGGCATAATTCGCTCACAAAAGTTACTCGATTTCGCTAAATCCGAAATTTCTGAGGAGACAACCCTTCCTCACCTCGCTCACAGTACACAAACCTGTATTTTCAAAGGCTGGGCTCCTCGAAAAAGCCCAGTGAGGCGTTAGAGATAACGTCAGATCATTTTATCTGTAATTCCCCCCCCCCCCTTATCTCAGCGATGGAGAAGGATCCAGGTTGCAAATGGCTGGAGAACCTCAGGCAGAAAATACCTGCGAGAAACACCGGGTTTTATTCCAGACAACAGCTGGAAAAACTAGTAAAACCTGTATGAGCTCATGGTGGGGGGGGGAGTATGTAATTATTTTCACACAGACAGGATTTTTTTTCTCCTTCCCCCCCACCTTTTTTTCCTCTTTGCCTTCTATTTTCAAGCAGACTGAAATGCCAGGGTAGCCCAGATTATGGCTACAAAGGACGATCCCTGCCACCTGCCCCTTCCCGCTTTCCCTTCCAGCCTTTCCCCGCTCCCGGGACGGATGCGGCGGGTCCAGACGCACAAACCCGAGCCGCTTGTAATGGTTTATTTAAAGAGAAAAATCATTTTCTGGAAACTGCGTTCCCTGTATTCTCAAGCCGGGAGAAAATTCCAGTTGGTTCCTTTGAATTTCCTTCAGGGTTATTTTTCATCTGCAGGCTTGGAGCGTTTTGTGCTGCAAAAACAAATCCCTGCTCCTCTCTCGACGTGCTGTTTGGCTTGGAGTAATCAACCGGGCTCAATAAAATCATCAGCCATCTCCAGCCAGTGGTGCCGAAACCCTAGCACGATTTTGCTCTCAACTGGGGAATTTAGACAGTTCGGACCAGCAGAAAGAGCCCAGCTATTTATTTTTATTACTGCGCCCATAATTAATCCTAGAAGTTTTTTCAGGACTTAAAAAAAAATAATAATATTCCCGAGCCCTTGTTTGCTTAACTGCCTCACATGTGTTTCCTAGAATCATTTTTATTCGCTGGCCATGATTTTCATGGGAATGAGGTGTCCGTCTGGGATCCGAGTTCACATTCGTGGCTAATTATCTGGAAAAGGTCCCCTTGAACTTTTCCTAAATACGCCTTTATTCCTACGGCCACCGTGAAGAGCACGGCCCCCGGAGGGTAGACTTGCAGAGAAGCTGCAAGCATGAAAATTTAAAAAAAATCAAATTAATGTGAACAGCAAGAGGGGAATAGAGAAGTTTTCTTGGGTTTCTCCTTCCTCCGTCGCGTTCGCTCACTCCCATGCTCCCGTGCACAAATTCCCACGAGCGTCGCTCAACTCCCTGTCCCAAAAGCCTTCCCGGCTCCTGGCTGGGCAGGACACGCTCCTGCCACGCGGCCACGGAGTTTTCCTGCCCGAGGTAAATCTTTCCTTCCTTTGGGTAGAGACACTGGCCTCAGGAAGAAGGAAGGAGGAGGCTGAGTGTCCCGGCGGCTCACGGAAAAGTGCGTGACTGGTTAGGTGGAGCCGCCATCGGTGAGTCAAGGGAGTCCCAACGACGCACGAGCGTTTTCCTCCTCGTCACCGGCCCCGGTGCCGGCGGGGACGGACACCCCAGCCCCGCTGACACGGTTAAAGCTTTGATTGATGGAGCCGGAGAGGGCAGATGTTTTATCGCTGCATCAGAGGAAAGGGCTCCGGGCAGATCCACCCATGGGGCCCCCGGGGAGACGCACCAGCCCCGGAGCTGGATTCCCAGGTCAGGGAGCAAACTTCCCTTAAGGATGGGGAGTGGTAGGTTCTGGCCGAAAAAATGAGATTACCAGAAGGACAATATTGGTTTTTCCTCTGGTGTGGAAAGGCATTCTGCCCGGCTCCCAGCATTGTGCGGCGTTATTCTTCCGAGGGGTGGGTTTGGAGTTCACGGAGCCGTTAGTTGCTAATCACGGGCGAGTACGAGGGACCTTTGGCTTGAAGCTTCGGGGCCCCTCAGCGCTCCGGGGAAGATCAGCATCCAGGGGAATTTTCCAGCAATACCAGGGATTTTCCCGGCATCCCCTTTTTGGGGCTACTCAGGACGCTTTGACACCACCCCAATTCCAGCTCACGGGTGTTCAGGGCGGCTGAAAAAGCAGCTCGACACCCGCCGAGACAATCCCAGCCCCAACATCAGCCGCAGCCACCACCCACGGGACGTTGACGTGCGACCGAGCTGCCAGGAGCGTCCGGCTGCGCCACCTCCCAGATTTCCCATCCAAAAAAAAAGTCATGTTGGTGCCGTCGAAATCCTGCTGGTGCCTGGCTCAGCTCAGCTCGATGGTCTCCTACTTGGTTTTGCAGCAACCGACAGCGGAAGAGCAAATACCCCTCTGCTCTGACATTCGAACTGCTGGAAAAAGCCCATCGTTTGCCACAGAGGAAGCAAAATCTCCCCTTTAACTTAAATTTCCAGCAATTTGCTAAGCCGACGCTGACCGAAAGGCCGGCGGGAGCAGCGCCCGTCCCGCTCTGGCACGACGAGCGCTAAGTTTTTTTTCCACGTCCCCTGATATTCGGCTGATGGGCACGATACGAGGGAATGAATAATAGAGTGGTTTTTCTCTAAATTACATCTGTGGTCAGAGAGATGTGATGTGCTCTGGCTGCTTGTCACGCAGGCGGCAGCTCCTTACCCAGGCTGTAAATGTTGTTTTAACGCAATAATAAGTTTCTCGCACGCGGAGTGAACGGTTAGCCACGTTCACCGCCCCTAAGTGCCTTAAAAGAGGTGAGCTGACTGTCCCAGCTTACTGCCACCTTCGACATCCCAGCGCCCGGCTGAGATTTGAGCTCCCAAAAAGTCCTGGTTTGCCCTGGGATAAATCTAACCAAGCCAAAATAAGGATGGATTCGGTTTAAGCAAAGACAGGGAAGAAACCATGGAGATGCTCTCTTCTGGCGAGGCATTTCACGCATCCAGCTCAGCTGCAATTTGATTTTAAGACAATTATTGACGAAACCGCCGGAAGTTTGGGCTTCGGTCACCACGGCAAAGCTGAAGCTCGGTGTTATTCCCTACTGAAACCTCCCCCTCCCCGGCTGCTCTGCTGGGAACGGGGCGAAAGCTGCGTCAGCCCTTGCGCGGCATCGCTCCGGAGGATTTCTCAGGCAGCTCTGGGGCTGTCAGGAAGCGATTAAGAAAGCAAAGGAAATAAAAGCCAAGTCAAAGAGTTTTGATCCCGCTCACCCTCTTCCCCCTGACGGCGCTGACGCCGGAGAGCGGGATTATTCAGGGTCCCCTTTGAAGCCACGCTTGCGTCAAAGGATGGCACCTGAAAAGGGGGAATCGTCGCGATTCCAGCCCGGATTCAGGGCTGAGTCGGGGCAGCAAGTTGCATCTCCGCAAACTCTTGCGCGGTTTGAGTCCAGTTGCGGCGCGTTTCCCAGTACCTCTGCGGGAATTGCGCTCGGCAGCAGGAAAACCACCCCTCACCGACACGCTTTTCCCCAAGCTGGGCTCCAACCACCCTCACGGCTGAGCCGGCAAAACACATCATGATCCGCATCCCTATCCCAGCCGGGGAGCGCGGCCCCGCTGTGTCCCACTTGCTCCCGAAAAAACCGCGCCGGTGACGCGTTCCCCAGCGGACAGGCAACCAAAAAGTTGATTTCTCCAAACTTCCCACACAAACACACACATTAAAAAAAAAAGAAGCCAGGGGTGGCATTATTTGCTTTCCTCCCCTGCTCCTCTCCTCCTCCCAGGAGGCTCCGATGTGTTTTCAGCTGGTTCGGCCGCCCCCGGAGCCGGCGCGCAGCCTGACGTCACCCCCGCGCTGCACCTCCAGCTCCCATTTCTGCTGGCAGCGCTCTAAAGATAGATCCCAGCAAAGATTATCAGCCCGAGCGGTATTAATAGGAGGCAGCTGCTCTTTAAAGAGGCTTTTAAATAATGTAAAGAAACTCCGTCGTATTTTTGAAAGCCTTTTAAGCCAGCCAAGCTCCCCCTCCTCTTCTCTCGCGCCCCCTCCCCGAGCCCACGCGCACCCGGGCGACGTGGTGGCCCTGAAGGGTCCCGTTTTGTCACCTTGCTGGCTCCAAGGCGGTTTTCCCACCAGCATGGGCCAGGGGATGCAGCTCCATCCCGGTTGTGGCCCAAAAAGAGGGTGGTGGTAGGTTTGTGGAGGTGTCCTGTCCCACCCTGGGCCAGCTTAGTGCGGGGACCTCGCCAAAAAAGCCATCGGCACAGCTGGTTTTGGGGGAAAAAGCAGTGAGACGCCTAAACTAGCGCCGAGCAGAGCGAATACGTCCCCGAGGGGCAGCGGGGTTGTACCTGGGGTCTCCCCCAGACACCCCCACGCACTCCCCCCAGCTCTGCAGCGGGGCCACGCGTGCGGCATGGCCACCAGCCTCGGGCTCCCGGGAGGGGACGGTGTCTCGCTGCCGCGTCTGCCGGCGCTTTTAATGGCACCAAGGGAAATAACAGGAGCGCTGGGTCGTTCCTCCAGCCAGCGCCGGGTTTAAGCCAACCCAATGGCTCCCTCCGAGCGCAACAACCGCTCGGGAAAACTCGGAAAGGCGAAAATAAATATTGTTAAAACTGGCGGGGGTAGAAACCAGCTGCAGCGGCCGGTCGCCACATCTGGCCTGGCAGAGGCAGGACCCGCCGTGGCACCGCAGAGGCAGCGGCAGCCACCTCTGTGTGTGTGTCCCCCACCCCGGGTCCCCAACCAGCAGCAGCCCTGCGGTCCCCGCAGCATCGCCGTCCCTCGGCTCCGTAACCTCATCCCGCCGTTCACTGAATAATGGAGTGAAACTTTAGCTGTGCCGCGCTCAAGCCTGAAAATAAAACCCTCCGACGCGGCGCAGGCTCCTGCCAAACGCTGCCCAGGGCTGGCTGCACCGAAAAGGGGAGCGGGTACCACGTAAATCCTGATTTTACATGAAATATTGGGTTTATACGGAGCGTCCGTACGATGCGCAGCCCAAAGCGGGCTGGGTTTGGGCTGGAGCAGGCGGCGAAGGCTGAAACACGGGCACTGGCCGCGCTGCCTTCCAGCCCGGAGCACAGCGGAGCCGCCGGAGCGATGCTCGTGCCCGCGGGCAGCGGGTGGCTGCGGTTGTTGGAAATGGCCGCCTGCGCCACGCCGTTCCTTTTAAAAGCCAAACCAGGGCAAAATGTATTGCCGGCGTGAAAATAGAGGAGAGCAAATCCTACCGGAGCGGGATAAACGCCGCTTCCTGCGCAAATAGAGGCAGCGAGGGCGGCCGGCAGCGAATGCCGGGGATTTGTGGCCGTGCAGGAAGCGGAGCGTGGGCACGGTCGGCACCTGGCCGTATCCCGGCTGTCCCGCCGGGAACAAGGGGGACAACGGGCCACGTTTGGGATGGGGCGCTGCGGGAAGGGGGTCCGGCTCTCCCTGCCATCAGGCCACATCCCATGGAGGAGTTTCTAACCCTCAACACGCAGGATTCACACACTTGGGATTTTAAGGAGGCTCTTCCTTTTGGCAACCTTGTAGTTGAAAGCGGAAAATTACCCAGCTCGCCCTCAGAACCGATGGCCGTGTCATTAATCATGGTTTGGGTTTTTTTTTTTTTTTGAGGTTTGGTTTGCTTTTGTTTTGTTGGGTTTTGGGGTTTTTTTTTAAAATAAATTGAATTCCAAAGAGGACGCCACGAACGCGAGCACCGAACGGCTCCGATTGCTTCGGCGCGTATTTCTCTCAGGCTCAGGAAGTTGCTCACAGCCAGTTTATATATTTTAAGGGTGGATAGATTGACAAATAGGAAATCTATGACATGTAATAGCTGATAACGCATGATGCATTTCCCCCCGCCCTGTGAATTATTTGAGGGCTGCCTTTTATTTAAATATTCTCCTGCCAGGGATTTCAGCGTGCGGCGTCCACAGATGACATCAGAGAGAAAAATTAAGCAATTCGCCTTATTTTAGGAGCTTGTTTAATCCAGATATTCTAAGTTACGTTTTTGGCCCGGAGAGCCGAGCGGTCTTTCTTCAATCTAAATAAATGTCTCCCATTTAAAATAATTGAAAANAAAAATTAAAAAAAAAAAAAAAAAAAAAAAGAAAAAAAAAAGGCAAACCAAACCAAAACACAAACAGGACAGATGTGGCGAGCCCCGCAGTTGTTCCAAAGCACAAAGCAAAACCCGAGCACGTTTGCCAGGCCCCCGGCTGCCCACTTCACCCAGACCTATATAATAAAGGGTTATTTTTTATATAATAAACCCAATAATAAAGAACATTTGCCCAGTGCTGAGGGTTTGCAGCCCGCGGGGCAGCTCGTGACGGGGCCGGAGGGAGAGCATGGGGTGAAGGAGGAGGAACCCCTTTTTTTTTTTTTTTTTAAGGGGGGATGTTGAGTTTTGGGGTTCGGGAAGGGCGAAATTGGGAGGTCGGGGGAGAAGGCAGCTCAGCTTTTCCCCCATCCCGCACGCTGCAGCTCCTGGGTGTTTTGGAAACCCCTCTCCCACACGGCTCAGGGGGGGATGGGGGGGTTTGCACCCCACTTGCCCCACGGGAAGGCAGGGGAGGGCACCCACCGCGAAGAATTTGGGGTGCTGCTTTGCCCACTGAGCGTGAAAGGGGCACAGGCTAAATTCCTCCTTCCCTGAGGAGCGGTTGCATCCCAAACACCCCATACATTTCTCATCCCTATTTTCCTTGCCATAACCAGGGGTGGGTTTTTTTTGGCTTCCACTGTGCCCACAAGCCCCCTCAGCTCCCAGCTCCTGGCGGGGGGGGGGGGGGGGGGGG
>VZSF01009853.1:8876-32471 GCA_013398295.1 Chionis minor | reverse complement strand
AAAAAACAAAAAAAAAAAAAAAAAAAAAAGCAGCAATGCTTTTATTTTCTTCACTCTTTTCCCCCTGAAAACTGCATTTCCCCAGGGAGCTCTAGGGATTACCCTGGGATATAAATCATTTCCATAACCAGGAGCGAGCAGAGCACTGGCTCGCTGGGGCAGGATGCAGAAGCTGCCCCCTTGCAGAGCATCCCCCCCAACGCCGCCCCCCCGCCCCGGGAGCATTTTGATCCCAAAAAGGATGGACTCGCTGAGGTGTCCCTGTCTTCCGTGTCAAAGCTGGGGGGTCATTTGCCAGCAGGGGAGCAAGAGCGGGGCAGAGGAGGCGGCTGAGGTTTGGCCGTCACCCTACGGATCCGTGGGGAAGGGCGTCCGGAGCAAGAAGGAGAAGCAAGGAGCCAGAAAACCCTGTGGGAGCCAAGACACAACCGAAGGGAAGGGCGTACACTGCTGCCAGGGATCTCCAATCAGGCCCGGGAGGCTTGGCTGCCTGCCGTATAAATGCGGAGCCGGGAGGTTGGGAAGCCCGCGTGCCTCTGGGCCGGGAGAGGAAGAGGAGGATGAGCGCCGGGGTGCTCCGTGCAAGGAGGCAGAGAGCACCCAGCAGCACCCCAGCGGGGATGAGCCGGACCCCGCCGGCGGCTCAGCACACCATGCCCGTCTCCTCCCGGCCCCGAACATCCTTCCTCATCCAAGACATCCTCTGGGATGGGGCAGAGCGGAGAGCGCAGCCGGAACGGGGCAAGAGCGGCGGGTTCGGCAGCCCGGAGGATGGGGAGCCGGGGGCAGCGGAGGGCAGCGAGGGCAGCTCGGCTCCGGGGGTCGCCCCGGGGCACCCACCCAGGAGCCCTCATCCCCCAGGAGCATCCCAAGCCCGAGGGACACCCCACGAGGTGGATGCAGGTAAGGGGGTCAAGGTCCTGGTTGGGGGGGTGGACCAGCGGTGTCTACACTTGGGTCAACCAAGGGGCAGGATCCAGCCCTGGCTGCCTCGAGCATCCCAGAGCCAAATAACCCCTTCTTTAAATGCCAGGGAATCTGTGCTCTGGCAGCGGGAAAGTGAGGGCAAACCTTCTGCCAGGCGCTTCAAATAACTCAAAAGACAGAATCTGCTGAAAACACCACTTTAAAAAACCCCCCATTGACACGTTTCCGCAACGTCTTGGGATATAAAGGTCCCTTTTAACACAGGGGGTCCCCCAGCAAGGCCACCTCAGGGTGGGCTGGCCTCAGTTTGTGCCCGTCCTCCGCATCCCAGCTCCTCGGTGCCGCTGCTCCGGGGACGGTTCCCAAATCCCGGCGTTGAATTTGTGCCGTTTGCGGCAGGGCTCGGCGTTCCCGCCTGCACCGCCCCGGTGTCACGGCGTCGTCCTGCCTCTACCGGGGTTTGTCACCACCAACCCTGCTCCTCCGGCCACGGCACCCCCGTCCTAAATTCCTAAATTCAGCCCAGGCGACACCGTTTTGCCGCAGAAGCGACGCACCGAAAATCACGCTCAAAAGCAAGGTTTTCTTTTCCTCGCGTGGCAGCAGCATGAGCGCGGCCGGGGGCTGCGGGGGGGGGGACACTCAGCCTTGTCCTTGCCCACGCCGTCCTGGGCTGAGCAGCAACAGCCAAAAAAGCAATTTTATACTCTCCAGCGACCGGCCCTTGCTTGCTGAGAGCGCCCTTGCCAGGGGAATTTTGGCTTTACGTTTCGATTCTATTAAAAGAAATTTCTACAGGGAAGCCAGTTCAGAAACAGCCACCAGGCCGATTATTACAAAAATCATTAAAAGCCCTACCAAAATCTCCCAGAAAGTGGCTAGCTGGAAATCAGCGCAGGTCTGGGGATTTCAGTGGGACAACCATGATTTACACAAGCCGGGAATTAAGCCCCGTTGTTTCTATCTCGCGCGTTACGTCCACATCTTAAGAAAATATACTAAGAAATGACTAAAGGGCACAAAGAATTGGCTTGTTTCCATCCCGAGCTGGGTAATACACAAAAAGGAAGTAACTGCGTAAATAAATGGACTTAAGAAGTTTTAATAGTTGTAGTTGACACTTCCCAGGGAGCTCAGCATCTTTCTAGGTCGCGGCTCGGGCGACCGGTGAGAAATTAAGTTGGAGGCAAAGAGGGAGACGCCGCTTTGGACGTTGTGATTCGGAGGATGCGATCGGAGGCCAGGTCTTGCAGTTTGATCTGCAAAGCCAGGCCCGAAGGCTTAAAAAAAAATCTATCCCAAAATTTCTTGCCGCTGAATTGGAGTTGTGAAAGGGAAAAAAGAGGAATTTCTTTTCAGCGCTTTCTAGCCGCCGTCTGCTTTAAGCCACACTGGTTTCCCACTGCTGAGCTTGATCCTCTGTCGCTTGAGGATCAAAATTTGGTTTTTTTGGGCCCCAAGGTTTTCCCTTGCACAGCGGAGAGGGTGTTTCGAAGGAATGCCTAATAGCACCAGTTCTGCAATAAAAATCTCAGGAGCCGTAACGTATGTTACCAACAGCACCTGGAGGTTTTAGGCAGGTTTTAGACCTCCACCAGCACTGCAAAATATCCCTTTCTGCATTATTTCAGCCCCTTGGATGCACGTTCATGTTGAACGCGTGCTCATATGAATTAAGAAAGTGTCATTTAGGAAGAAAAAACTCCCTCATAGGACTTTAAGACGCCGTTCACACCATTAAATGAAAACATTTCTGTGGTAATATGAATATTTTGCTCTCTGGGAAGGGAAAAAGCAAGTGTTTGAGGCAGTTTCCAAGTGGGTAATTCTCTTTTCTCCTGCAGATGCCGCGGCGGAGACCTACCTGTCAGCCTGTGAGCCCCCCCTGCCCCCCCTGCCCATCGCCCAGCATCCCCCCAAGCCGGCGAAGCGCTCGCGGGCGGCCTTTTCCCACACCCAAGTCATCGAACTGGAGCGGAAATTCAGTCACCAAAAATACCTGTCGGCCCCCGAGCGAGCCCACCTGGCCAAAAACCTGCAGCTCACCGAGACCCAGGTGAAAATCTGGTTCCAGAACAGGAGGTATAAAACCAAGAGGAAACAAGTGGCTTCTGAAATCAGCAGACTGGACACGCGTCTGGCCGGGCAGAAAGCGGCCGAGCTCCCCGGAGCATCGCTGCTGGCGCTGCGGGGCGGCTGGCAGTACCTGCCTTGCCTCTATTACTTGAACGGCTGGAGCCCTTCGTGGTGGTAACCACTTTTTTAAGCACAAAGCATCCTTTTCTCTTCTTTTTTTCNTCGGCCCCCGAGCGAGCCCACCTGGCCAAAAACCTGCAGCTCACCGAGACCCAGGTGAAAATCTGGTTCCAGAACAGGAGGTATAAAACCAAGAGGAAACAAGTGGCTTCTGAAATCAGCAGACTGGACACGCGTCTGGCCGGGCAGAAAGCGGCCGAGCTCCCCGGAGCATCGCTGCTGGCGCTGCGGGGCGGCTGGCAGTACCTGCCTTGCCTCTATTACTTGAACGGCTGGAGCCCTTCGTGGTGGTAACCACTTTTTTAAGCACAAAGCATCCTTTTCTCTTCTTTTTTTCTTTTTTTTTTTAATACCGCGTCGCTCTTTCTAGTGCTAATTAGGGGAGGGATACCCCGTTCGCAGTAATGATCAGCATCTTCTAGTTGCTGCACAAGCCTGTCTTGTCACTAACAGTAAAAAAAACCAAACCAAACCAACAAAAAAAAACCCCAAAAGCCAAAACAAAAAAAAAATTCCCACGATTTATAAAAATTTCTTCCTGCTCCGGGGGTGATTTGCAGCTGTAAAATATCGCAGGCTCTTTTGGGGGCAGAAAGGGATGGTCCTGCCCCTCCTAAGTCACCTGTGCCCCCCCGTAGCCTTCGGTCCTTGGTGAGATCAAGCAGGCAAAAAAACCAACTGCCGACCCTGGGCTGGCACCGAAATGGCCCCAGGGCGGTCACTTGGGCCACCGTAAAATTTAAGTAAAAAAAAAAAAAAGCAGAAAAAAAAAAAGCGAAAAAAAAGTGCATTCCTGCCCTCAATAGCAGAATTGCGGATGACCCCAGAGGGGACTCCAAGCCTCCCCGGAGATTTCCGCCTGCTGTCGGGCAACGCGTGTGGCTTTTGGGGAAAATTAAACCCTTTTCTGCCACGAAGCGACAACAACCTGGCGGCCGTAGCCGGGGACCCGGTTTGGTGGGACGTGGGGGAGGACGGAGCCGCGCCAGCTTCCCCCGCTTCCAAACCCATCCCTCTGCCCTTCCACGGCCGGAATGCCAAGTGCTGGTGCCTTAAGAGCCTTGAGAAGCCAAACCAGAAAGCGCCGGGAACAGGGACAATAGCGCAATGACAGATGAGTTTTGCATATCCGGGTGTTGACGCTGTTTGAACGTTCCCGTGGAAGCTGGTGAAAATAGCGACGGCTCAAAGAGTTCAACGCTCCCGTCGCCTTCCCGAGCGGCAAAATCCCTGTTTGCCAGCGAAACCGGCCCAATTCCCGGCGCCGAGGCGGCCGGGCAGCAAGAGGATTATCTTCACAAGTGGTTTTTTTAGTGAGACAACTATTTGCACTAGCAGAGTAGCAAAGATTTATTAATTTTTTTTTTTTTTTGCCCAACTAATCATACTTAAAACTTTAGATGCCACCGAGTCCATGGGAGAAAGCGTAGAAATAAATGAGATTTCCAAGAGAGGAAACGCATCAACTGCTTTCTTCTCAGACTGGCTCTGCTGGAACAAATTTAAGCTTCTGAAACAAAAGGACACGGAGGTTTCTTCCCTGGGAACCTCCAGAAATGTTCCTACGGTGCCTGTTCTTTCCGAAAAAGAATTAAAAAAATCAGAGTGGTCCGATCCCCTCCCGCAGCAGGGAAATACGGACGATGAAGTAACGTTAAGAAAGCGCTTAGATCTGTCCCTTTTCACAAGATTATTTGGAAACGGGGCTCCTGCCTTGCCAATAGACCCAGCCCTTGCAAAACTCAGGCGCAGCCAAAGCCAAGACTTGGGGGAACGCGGATGAGTTAAAATTCCGGGGAAGGGAGGGCAGGGGAGAGGGAGAACGTGCAAACTGCAACCCTTTGTGGCAGATATTCGGTCCCTATTGCTATCAAAGCTGTTTGCCCAGTTTGGAGGACACCCAGTCGCTTTCTGACTGGCTGGAAGTAACCCCTGGTATCTCCAGATAAGGTTTTCTTAATTCCAGCTCCTGCTCTCGGAGGCGGCGTGTCCCTCCCCAATCCGTTCTCTCAGCGCTCCCGCACTGTTGCAATGTGTTTCGACCCCGGTCCCGCTGCTTATCCACTTCTCCCGGTGCTTATCCGCTGCTCGGAACAAGGAAAAAAAAAATAAAGAAAGAAAAGAAAAATAAAAAAGCCCTCATGGCCTGGAAGCCAAGCCCCCGCAGGGAGCGCATCCCTCCCGGTGGCATCTCCAGGGGACGAGGTCCTGCCGGAATCCCGTGGGCTCACCCACACCCAGATCCTTGGGATGCTGCTGAAATCAATGCAGAGACACTATATTTGCACTAATTACACTGGATTAGCAGCTCGGAGCACCCCGGAGCTGCCCCTGAATAGGGATCGCGGTGTGTCCTTCGCACAGAGGGCGGAAGAGCAACAGGGACAGGCACGTTGTGCTGGGAAGGACTGAATTGGGCTGGGAAAATTGGGTATAAACTGAACTTCTTGGACGCTTCTTTGGGAAAATGTGTGGTAGCTACTTTTTTTCCCCCTGCTCATGGTTTACAACTGGTAAAATACCCTTGTTGCTTCGACACCCAACTGCTCACACTTCACTTTGCTGGGATAAAGCGAGTCCGGTGCAAATAGTTGCTATTTTTGTACATATTTTTTTGATACCACTTCAGCCAATGCGCATTGTCCTTTGGAATAAAGAGCTCAGAGTCTTTATTAAAAACAAGCTGCCTCCGTGGGGTTTTTTGCACTGGGGTTCAGGTTTTCTGCCGTGAATTGAGGGCAGCGGTGCCACCAGTCCCCCCCAGTGCTGACGTTCTCACATCCACGACCGCTGCAGACGCAGCGCCCGGATGAGTTTTGTGCAACCGACTCTCACAAGCGCCCGCTCACGAGGTTTTGCTGGTGGTAAATCCCCGTTCATCACTATTTGTAGGTGCTCAGCACCAAGTGCTGCTCCATCCCTCATCCAGCCAGGTGTGTTGTACCACTGAGCACCCTCTAATCCCATTTACTGCCCGATGGGCACGAAACGGGCCCTGTTTCCCCAAAAGCAAGAGCTTATAGAGCGACGGACTTTCTCCATCGCCCCCAAATTGCCCATAAATCCCACAATTTAAGCGCAATCCCAGCGGCCGCCGGAGTTTTGCCCTGCAAGCACTGGTCCCAGTCCTTATTTCTGCCCCTGCCTTCCAGTCCTGCAGCCACGTCAGCGCGGCCAGGGGCAGCGCTGGGCTCTGTGGGACCATGAGAAGAAGAATTCACCCCGGGAGCTGCCGGCGTGACGGTTTCCCCCTCGTGCAGAAGGGGAGAGGGACCGACCTTGGGTCCCAGCCTGCCTGCGCACACTCCCTCGCCTTGGCTGCTGGCGGCAGCAACTTTTCCTGAACGCCAAGTGAGCTGAAATACCATCACCCCCAGCTTCAGTTTGTATTTCAGTAGCTTTACAATGAGAGGGGAAAAAAAAAAAGCCAAAATGAGATCTCAGGGGAGCTCCTCTTGCCTTCGGAGGTGGGTGCTGGATCCTCACCAGCCAAATCCTCAGCTCCCGGGCTCCGCCGCCTTCACCCGGCGATGCCGTGGAAGGGAACAACAGCTCCCGTCGACGGGTGACCATTGGTCACAAGGGGTGACAAGCAGCAGTCCCTACAGCCAGGGCTGGAATCACACAGTCCCCAAACTCCCGGGATTGGAAGGGACCTCTGGAGACCATCTGGTCCAGCCCCCCTGCCAGAGCAGGGTCACCCACAGCAGGGGGCACAGGATGGTGTCCAGGAGGGTTGGGAATGTGTCCGGAGTCGGAGACTCCACCACCTCTCCGGGCAGCCTCTGCCAGGGCTCTGCCACCCTCCAAGGAAAGAAGTTCCTCCTCATGTTCCAATGGAACTGCCCACGTTCCAGTTTGTGCCCATTCCCTCTTGTCCTGTCCCTGGGCAGGGCACTGGAAAGAGTCTGGCCCCCTCCTCTTGCCTCCCACCCTTCGGATATTGACCAGCATTGAGGAGACCCCCCCTTGGTCTGCTCTTCTCCAGGCTACAGAGCCCCAATCCCTCAGCCTTTCCTCATGGGAAAGATGCTCCAGCCCCCTGAGCATCTCCGCAGCCCTTTGCTGTCCCCTCTCCAGCACTTCCCTGTCCTTGAACTGGGGGGCCCAGCACTGGACGCAGTTGGGTCTCCTCCCCCTGCACTAATCCTGCCAGCAACATGGTCTTTAGAAGATGCGCCGTGCTCGTAACCCAGACCAAAAGCCCGTTGTGCTGCAGCACAGGCACCGTAAATCACGTATTGACTTGGGTTTTTGTTGGGTTCCGCAGCGCACGCAGGTTGTGGGTCCAAAATCGGGGCCGGCGGGATGCAGGGAGCAGCTCCGGCTCCGTCGGAACCTCTGCCGTGGAGAAACATCTCGCCTGACTCAGCCCTGCCCTCCCCTCCTCTCCTTCCCAACCCTTTTCTCCGCAACCCCAAGTGGTTTCTTTACGGACAGAAGACAAACTTCCAGTTGGGTTTTTCTTCTCTTTTTTTCAAGCTCAAAGGACGAGGACAAAAAACAAAGGGCCGCACCGTTTGGATAAGCAAATCATCCGAGAGTGTTAGAGCATTAATCACAACAGGGGCAGCGACACGGCAGGCTTTCCCGGTGATAAATATCCCCTTGATTAATACAGAAAAGAAAAATCCCACCCTAACTATGGAGACGTGGAGTTTTAATCAGCCTTAACGAAGCAGAACTCCTGTTTGCGCGCAACCAGAAACAGAAAGCATCATTTAATGTCTGTCAATTAGTGTCACGCTCCGCCGCGAACGTATCCATCAAGATTAAATAGTGTCTAAGGCTGACATAACATTTACACTTGTTTGTGCCAACTCATTTATTTAAAGCTAAAAAAAAAAAAAAAAAGAAAAAAAAAGAAAGGAAAAAGGCTGCCTTTGGATAATGTAACTGTTGACTAACATTTGCATGCAATAAACCACATACTTGGCAAGGACTCGCAGGAGCGGAGCCAAGAAAAATCTCCAGTTTGACCTACACAACATTTGCAAACCGGAGCAGTGGGAACAAGTTCGCTACATGGAGCTAAAGAGGGGATGGAAAAATCATAGAATCACAGAATCAATTGGGTTGAAAGAGACCTTCAAGATCATCGAGTCCAACCATAACCTACCTGTGGAAAAGGAAAAACTTCTTGACCGAAAGGGTTCTCAAGCATTGGAACAGGCTGCCCAGGGAGGTGGTGGAATCGCCGTCCCTGGGGGTATTTAAAAAAACATAAGGACACCCAAAATTCTGTGCTGTCTCAGAGCCACGTGTCCCCCCTCCACACCAGTTTTGGTACCCGCTTATTCCAAAGATGCTCCTCCAGGAAACCTTTCAGCAGCGAGCGCTAGGATGCATCTTTTGGGATGTGCGGATGTGCCTTGAGGGGAGAGGCAAGCCAAGCCATAAAGCCCTTAAAAACCCTTGAGGATTTTCAATATTCCGATATTTCCTATTCTTACTGTGGATGCTCTTGTCACCCCCAGGAAGACTTTGCCTCTCTCTCACCCGGCCAGCACCTCGGTGGCACGGCCGTCCCGTGGCAGGGAGTCCCACAGCCCGTTTCGAGGGGCTTCAGCCACGCCGGCAGCGATTCCCAAAGCCGGGGGGGAACAGGGAAGCACGGGAGAAGCCAAGCGGCACAGTCACAGAGGCAAATTTCCACCGCAGCGGCGAGCCGGTGGGGAAAGAAAGAAAAATAAAGGGGGTGGGGGAAAAAAAGAAAAAATTACTTTGGAAATGCGGCAAAACGCAGCTTTGCGGATTGGCGTTCCCATGGGAAACTCCTTCGCTGCCTCTCACACAACTCCAAGGCGCATTCCTCCTTTTTCTTCTGTTATGGTCTGGGCACCATTTATTAAGAACAGCCAAAGGCGGAGAGAAATCCGCAGCAAATAGCCCTGGAAGTGCTTCCAAAGCCGTCTGCCTGCCATGATTTATGGCAGCCCACTCGCAGAAGGGAAAGTTGAGAGATAAGACAAGTATTTTTACAGGAAAAGGAGTTAAAAGCGAAGCATATATGGGTGGGTTTTGCGTTGAAGTGCTCCGGTCTTGGAAGAAAAAGGAAACGGGGCGAAGAAAATGCCTTTTGGAGTCAGGTACCGGGTGTCTAAACAGACAGACTCAGGCTCATTGCTTCGTCCACCAGCCCAAAATAGGGAATTGGGGGGTGGGAGCGGGGCACAATGTCTGTCACCTGTGGTCACCTAGCCGTGGACCCCCTGAAAATGCCCTTCTTGGGGGCCGCGGGGGCGAGAGGCAGGGGAAGGAGCTGCAGCGTCGGGGCTCTGCCCGGGGGAGGTGGCCTTTCCCTCTGTCCGGAGCGCTGGCAGGGAGGGCAAGGACATAAGGGAGGCTCCAGCAGGACATTCCCACCAGCTGGTGCCGGAGCACGGTGGGAATTTCAGCAGAGTTAATGGGGGAGGATGCTCACAGCGCTGAAGCGGTTGGTTTTGCCCAATTCTCTTCTCACTTTGGGCTTTTTCCAGCACTAGGATTTGGGTTTCCAAGAGACAGCAGCCATGCAGGGTCTTCCCACCTCTTCTTTTCATCTAGAGCCTTTTGGGGCAACCAGATTGCCAGAGAATAAGGAGGTTTTTTTCCAGACTGGAGGAGGCATAATCTTGGAGCGAGGCCAGTTGCCCCTTGGTCACGCAGAGCCCCATCAATCCCCGGCTGCCCAGCCTGAGCCTTCCGGGGGGGGATTCTGCCCCTCCGCTCCGCTCAGGGGAGACCCCACCTGGAATCCTGGGTCCAGCTCCGGGGGTCCCAACAGCAGGAGGACACGGAGTTGGTGGAGGGGGGCCGGAGGAGACCCTGGAGATGCTGGGAGGGCTGGAGCCCCTCTGCTGGGAGGACAGGCTGGGAGAGCTGGGGGGGTTCAGCCGGGAGAAGAGAAGGCTCCGGGGAGACCTTCCAGCCCCTGCCAGTGTCTGAAAGGGGCTCCAGGAAAGCTGGGGAGGGACTCGGGATCAGGGAGTGGAGCCACAGGATGAGGGGGAATGGTTTTAAACTGGAAGAGGGGAGATTTGGCTTAAATATTGGGAAGAAATTCTTTGCTGTGAGGGAGGTGAGTCCCTGGCCGGGGTTACCCATGGAAGCTGTGGCTGCCCCATCCCTGGAGGTTCAAGGCCAGGTTGAACGGGGCTTGGAGCAACCTGGAATAGCGGGAGGTGTCCCTGCCCAGGGCAGGGGGGTGGAATTAGGTGATCTTTAAGATCCCTTCCAACCCAAACCATTCTGTGATTCTATGATATTCCCAGCTTCTAAGACCGAGTTTCCAACCCAAGATGATTTTACATGCCTGGTCTCCAGCAGTTTGCATCGCCCGAGTCTGGCGAGGCTGGATCAGGGCTCTCAGCAGCGACGGTGCCAAGGAGAGAAGGACCCCATCCTGAAGAGCCCGTGTTACCAAAAGGAGGTAAAACCAGGGATATTGGTTATCCAGCGAAGCCTCCCGCGGTACTTTTCCACCGGCCGGTGAATCGCCCAGCCCAGGCGGCGCAGCGGGGTCCTGCTCACGCCGCGCCGGAAAGCAAAGGGATTAGCACAAGTCTCTCTGCAAACAGAGCTTGGGTGGGGGCACCCAGGGCTTCTCGCCACTCCCCTGAGAATAAATGGCTGGGTTAACCGGGAAAAACGCACCGGCCGAGCTCTAACGAAGCAATTATTCATTTGGAGCCACTTTCTCATGGGTGATGGCAGCGCCCGGGCTGCTGGGTCGGAGATTTGCAGGATTTACACAGGACAGGGTAACTCTGGGGTACACCCAGAGCAACTTCCTCTGCAGAAGGATGTCCAAAAGCTTTACAAACATCATCCCAACGGCTGCGCCGTTCCATCGAGGCCAGGGTGAAGCTCCCCCAGAGGCTGCAGCAGATGCCAGATGTTGCCCACCAAGACATGCAGATGTTTTCCCCCCCTCCCAGCCAGGTCTGGAGCAAGCAGAACATGGGCTCCCTTTGTACCAAGCCAGATAATATTAATCCTTTTTCTAGACTCCGAGCGCTGCGGCGGCCGGGAGCTCCGCCAGCGTCTATCGGATTTGTTTGCTGCTAGGTATCGTCACGTACGAGGCGGGGGGGGATGCAGATTTCTCAGCTCCCAGACAAGTTTCCATGATGAAACTGAGTTTTTTTTCCCCCCTAAATACCAGTGTTTTAGTCTGGATGTCAACGCTGTCCCCCAGCGAGTAGCTACCTGCATCAACCGTATCCCACAGAATGGTACTTCCACATTACAGGCCGTGTCCTTTTGCCCTTTAAAAAAAAAGGGGGAATGGGGAAAAACCTACAAGTCTACAAATTCTGTACTGCTCCTGCGGCAGGTCCCCAGAAAGCCCCGAGCACCCGTATAAAACCACCACGGGGGGCTCAGTTCCTTGCTCCCCAGAAACGTGATATATATTTGACGACATGAGCACGAAGAGGTACCAAATCCAGAACGATTCGGGTCGTTTCCCCACCTCAATTCAAGCGCCAGCCTAATTAAATGAGGAGATGGTGACGGTCACCTCTAAAGCCAGCAGAAAACTTCTCAGAGCCAGGAATGCACCGCAAAACCGCAGCCTTGTCCCCGTCAGCACAGACAGCGTGGAAACATGGAGGGGTTTGATGGCAACTCATAGGAAAATGGCGAATTTTAGGGCAAAAATCCTGGAAAAGGTCTTGGGGAGCCTTCGAGGAGGCTTCGCAAGATCTGACTCAACACAAGGCAGCAAGCCAAGTACTGGGACATCATCTAATCCAGGGTCTGGAGCTCTCAGGCTTCAGAAGAGGGACCAAGGAATGAGTTTGATTCGTGACGTCTAGACCTACTCAATTTCCACCCAGATTTTGCCATCAGCAAAAGACGGGGGCGCTCTTTGCTCCCCGCAGCTTTCCCCCAGGTCTGCCCATTCCCAGCCCCAACAACCTCTGGGGGTTATTTAGCAAATGACCAATATTTCACCCCTCCTCGCCAAGCGGCTTTTTTGCTGGCTGGCGGTGGCACACCAACCCTCCTCATCCTCTGTTTGCGCCGGTGAAAGAAGGAATTACCGCAGTATTTATCTACCACACTCTCTTTCACCAGGAGACCGTTCATCTTCGCAAAGCAGCCCCGGGCGCAGCGATCACCGCACGCTTCTCGCAGCGCTCGCTAGGAACATCGCAGGGGGCAAAGCTTTAAAGCAAATAAAATAACAGAAAAATCTAAAGGAAGGTGATTGATGTACTTGGAGGGTTCAATTGATCAGTGGTGGCGTCTGGGCTCTTGCAGACCTGCATCTCTGAGCTGTTTTTGGAGGGTTCAGTTTCCTGCAAGGCAATGACAAACAGACTTTCGCTGTGCAAATCGTAGCAGGTAAAAAAAGAAAACAGGGGAAAAGCCTGGCTTTCCTCCTCCCACCAAAAAAAGACTCATACTGGGGTCTGTGTGCCAGCAGCGGAACGGGAGGTAAGTCAAGCAAAGGAGGATGCTGTACCCAGGGATGTATATTGTATACTGTGGTCCTTAATGCCCGGACCAAGAGGCTCATGGCCCAAAATTGGCATTATTTAGGGCTGGAATTACATCCACCTCCTCCACAGCCATGCTGCAAGGCTCCACAACAGATTTACACCTGCGGAACCCGGCGGAAAACACTTACCTGTTGTACAAAAGGATCCCTTGTCTTTTTAAAAGGAATTAAATCTTGTGGATAAATACAAGTGTTTTTATTCCCTTTGTGGACAATTGTGGCAGAATAAGATAGCGGGTTAAGGTGTGGCCGGAAAACCTTTCACTCCATGGGCTGCATCTTGTCATCCAAGGTAAACACGCAGCTTAATGAAATTTCAAGAGGGGAAAAGGTGAGATATTTGCCTTTATGTTCATTACCCTTTAAAGCAGAAACAATATTTGAAGAGAAACAAAGAATCGGGCAAACTAGATAATAATCATATGCGGTGAACAAACACAGCCTAGATCCTGGATTAATCAAATGACTTAAATAAAAATCCAAACGCCGGGGCTTTGGCAGCGCAGGGGACGGCACCTGTGTCCCGTGGGGCAAGGAGCACCGGCACCCACCACCATGTCTCTGCCAGAAGGTCCCCTCGGACACTGTCCCAGGGCTGTGGCCATCCCTGGACACTGTCCCAGGGAGCATTTGTCCCCCACCGTCCCGCTGTACCCAGGACTGATGCTCGGGAGGAACCTTCCACCCTCCGGCAAAGCCCTCGGTTGCTATTTCTCCTTTCACCCATACAAGCTGCCAGGTATTACAGTTGATATTTCATTTTTTTCCCCTTTCTTCTGCTCCTCTTGCGTACTTCTAGACCCCTAGGAAAAAAACCCACACCATTGGGAAGTTTATAAAAAAAAGACTGCACAGTAGGAGGGAATTTATTTGTTGGTACCAAGCCAAGACTTCAATATACGAGCAAGTGCTGAACGCAGCAAAGCGAACGCCCGCCACCCTACAGATCTTCCTGGCAGGAAATCCTGCAAGTTTAAGGAGTTGCTACGGTCTACCAGATAAATCGGATGCATTTTAAAAAAAAAAAAAAACACAAAAAAAACCCACCCTCAAAAGATGTTTACACAATAATTTGTACCCGTTCCAAAGAAACCATTAGCGTCAGTTAGAAAAATCAGATGCGTTCCCAGGGCAAAACGCCACCCAGCCCGGAGGGAGATGGGGACAGCGGTGTGTCACGGCTCTTGGCAAGTGCCACATGCCCACAGGTGGCACCTCCAGCAGCTCATTCCTCCTCCCGGGGAGCCATCCCGAATGTTTGGAGGTGATGGAGAAGCCAGGGCGATGCCCTTGGGCTTTGCTTGCTCCGCCGCTTGCCGGTACCCACGTGCCCCACGGACGTGTCCCCTCCCGCTCGGCTCCAGGAATTCCCCGTTTCCACTTACTGGCCATCAACAGGCCAGGCAGATGCCAGAGGTTTAAAGCAGAAAGGAGAGAGAGGAGATAACCATCGACGTGACGTTCTGCAGAGGTCCTTCAGCCTTCCCTAGCAATCTCAGCCAGCCTCTCCCTCCAGGGAAAAACCATCCCCTTCTCCCAGCTGCAGCCTTTTCCTGCTGGGAAAACTGAGGCTCAGCTCAGGTGCTCCCAGTTCTGCAGCCATCCCCACATTTCCCTAACAAACAATATCGCGGACGCAGCGCAAAAGAAGCGGGGAATAAAGTCAGACAACTTTTAGGCAAACCAAAAGCAGAGAAAAACATAAGAAAAATTTAAATTCCTCACCAGGCAAATGGACAAGAGCAGCCTGAAGTCCTCAGGGATGTCAGGGCCAAAGGGCTGCGAGGAAAAGCAACTCCCAGGGCATCTTTCCATAGGTTTTCTGTTTTCCTGGATGTTTTCCCTTGATTTCGGTAGACTTAATTCAGAGCTTTGACAGCCTTGAGGAACTGGGGGGTAAAAATCCCTTAAGTCCTCCTGGGTCTAGTGGAGAAGGCCTGGAGGAGGAGGAGGAGGTTTTATCAGCAATTTAGCTGCAGGTTTAATTGCATAATTTGTGTCACCTGTAACCACAGGTGAAAAATCAGCCCAGCAGAAAAATTCCCCTCCTGGGGAGACACATATTAGGGGCATTTCTCACTTCTTGCGGAATTACTGGGAATAAGATGGAGCTGAATGGTGGCTATGATAGAGGAGCACAGGGGGCCTCACCAGCCTTCGTATAAAATAAGAGTATTTAGTATTTAAGAGTTACTCACCAAGTGCGTTACACACCTCGCAGGGCTTTGCACATGTTTACTACGCGAGGGGAAAGGGGGTTAAATATTTACTCTCCAACACAAACAGAAACCTGTCAAAAAGGTTTGGCTGAGCAGAAATAGCACTTTATCTTTTGATCTTGTCTCTTAAGCTCATCAGCCAGGCGAGGCAGGCTGCTCCCCAGCACAGCGACGGAGCGCCGCACCCTCTCGATTTTTCACTGACAGTAGAAAGAAAATAAATAATAATAACAAAAAAAGAAACCACAAGGAAAAAAGAACGGGCAGAATAGGTGAGAAAAGGAAAATCCTTCTTCCTTTGGGGTGGATCAAGGACAGCAGCATCTTGCTCTTGCTGCTCCCCTTCCAGCCAGCCTTGCTTTCCCAGGCAGGTGTTTGCTGCTAAATCCTGGAATTATCCTGGAATTATCATTATTATTCCCAGCTGAGCCACCCTTCACCAGCCCAGGAGGGGCTGGGGGGGGAACTGCAGGCTGGCTGCACCCCTACAAAAGTTCATCTGTAGGATTTCAGGTAGGTGTCTTAATTGCCCCGCTGGGAACGTACTGAAATCAATTCCCCCGGCATCAGCAGAAGGTGCGTCCCCAGGGGACCGGCATCTATCCCAAACCTCTTGTTTTCTAAACAAAACTGACAGGAATCAAATCGTCCTCCATCCCCTTGTCGAAATTCCAGGAGGCTGGTCCCAAAATAATCCTTCAGACCCAGCTCCGGCTTTTTAAGGCTGAAGATTTACACCGAGGAGCTTCAGACTCTTCTTTTTAAACGAGATGCGAAGCGCTCGGTGAGCTGAAATGTTATTTTAAGACAAGCCGGGCTTGGTGCTGGGTCCAGAACAAGGACCAAGCGGTTCTGCCAGGTTTCTTAGAGGTGAAAAGGAGCTGCAAAAATCCCAGATCCTCCTACCAATGCTGGAAAAATTCAAATTTAGAAATAAAGTATGATGGACTTCGGACAAAACTTCGGCCCCAAAATAACCCACCACCACCCAAAGAGGTGAGGAATTCCTTCTGCTGCTTCCGCAAGCGTCCAAGCATTAAACAAAGCCCGAAACAGGCTGCGATCCCACCCCGCAGCGACACCGCTCCGCTTGCGGAGCCCCCGAACCCCCACAGCCGCCGCCGCCGCAATGAAAAATAAGACCCTTCATTTATCCTGGGGACCAGAGCGGAGCAAAGCCACCCGCGTCACCCCCCGAACCTGGAAACCAAAATCCCCCCCCACGCAGCCACCTCGGGGCCAGAAGCATTTTCCACCCAGAGCTCAAAGAGTCGCTCCACGTGGGAGATTCCAAGATTGACATTTTTTTTTTTTTTCCTTTTGAGCCCACTTTGGCCAAGCACGAGGGGTCTCCTTTGCCCTGGGGGCAGCTTAGTCCCAGATTTCTGGGGCAGCTCCCATCCAGCTCAGCCCAGCTCCATGGGAAGCGTTGCCCCCCCCCAGCACCAGCGCCGTGCGGAAGCCGTACCAACAAACCCACCCTTTCCTTTTTATTGAAGGGGGAAGGTAAAATCTAAAGCAGCTTAATATATTCCGGGCTTTTTTGCCCCCTTTGCCCCCTCCAAATTAGGCAGCAAATATTATTGAAACCTCAGCAAAACAAGCAGCTCCATCCCCAACCCCATCCCCAGGGTCTTCAACCCCAAGCACTCGCTTCCCGGGGAAGGGGAAAGAAATTCCAATTTGGGACTTTGCCGCTGAGCAAGCGGCAGCCTGGGGAATTCGCTCTGCAAATCTCGGAAGGCAACTCGTCGCCAAGAGGAATAAGTTTGAAAACTCTTCAGCGGCTCCTAGAGGAGCGCGAGCCCGCGATCCAGATGTCAGCTCCTGCGCCAGGCTGCAAAACCCCTCCCCGAAATATTTTATTCCTCCCCGGTGTGATGACGAAGGGCTCCATCTGACTCAGCTGGTGGGGTGCTGAGCCTGCCAAGCGTTGAGGCGACACTAGAAGGCACCATTTCTCCAGAGATGGGTTTGCCCAGCTCCCACCAGCACAGCCAGACACCTTCCCGCTGTTCAGCCTGAGCTGGAGCTCCATGCCCCAACCACACCGCTAAGGAAAGCCACAAGCATGAGCTTAAAAGGACAAAATAAAATAAAAAAAAAATCAGAATATTTTATTTTCTGTGAGCTCCAGTGATACAACTGTAGCAGCATTTCACAAATGAACTCCTGTATTGTTAAATATACATTTGAGGAAACACATTAAATTCCAAGGC
Organism: Chionis minor; assembly: GCA_013398295.1. Taxonomy (NCBI): domain Eukaryota; kingdom Metazoa; phylum Chordata; class Aves; order Charadriiformes; family Chionidae; genus Chionis; species Chionis minor. The sequence continues at coordinate 15,360 of VZSF01009853.1, read as the reverse complement.
AGGCAAAAAAAAAAAAAAATTAACAACTGCGGACAAAGTTACTCATCCTCCCCCTTAAATAATATGTGCGTTTGTTGCAGACAAAGCAGCAGTACATGTTTCACATACCAGGTTAAAATAAAACTTCAGACTCGCAGCAAAACTTTCAAATGCAAACCTAGAAGAGATGAGGAGCGCCGGCTGCAGGGAAGGGGCTCTCACCCGGGGATCCGGCATTGCCTACAGCGGGGAAACACTTTAAACACACGGGAGACCTCTCCAGTCGTTAGGACCAACTGGGCACAACCCCAGCTGCAGAGTGGGAAGCCTGGTTTGATGGGACAATAATGGGATAATCCGTAAAGAGCTCTATAAACATATAAGTGCTCCTCACCCACGCTCAGCTGGAGGCAGAGCCAGCTCCCAAGAAAACCTGGTCCATAATTATTTATGTGCTCAAAACTCAGGCCACGCTCGCGTTTTTTGGCCAGCAACCCGAACGGGATGTGACCTCCCCCTCCAGTATGATGCTCAGCTGGCCAAAACCACCACCATCCTCCTCCCAACGGCTCCACGGGCTCTGCCCCCTGGGCAGGTCCATCCTTTGCGTCCCATCTACTCATGGGTTACTCCACGTGGGAGGTGAAGTTCTCCCAGAATAGCCAAGGTGAAGTCAGAAATATGACAGCTAAGGAGGAAGAGGATGATGTAGCGGGGACCGCTTGCCAACTACGACTCCTCGCTGCCGTTCTGAGCGCCGTCACCTTCCACGTTATGCTACAGTTATGCCCCTTTTTAATATTAAAGTGACCCAAAATTTTCACCTAAGTGTTTGTGCCCGTCTCCGATGGAAATATTTTGTGCTGTTCTGGGTCCTGTTAGTGACTCTCCAGTTTCGAAAGTCAATAAGAAAAAGACACCCAAGGGGAAGGTAGCGCTCGCAGCCCCTCCGGCTCCGGGATCTCCACGTGCAGGGAGGGCTTTCTCCAGCCACACCACCCAAACCAACGGCCTCAACCTTCCAATTCTGACACCTTAAAAGACACAGGGTGCATTTGACACAGTGATTCATTCAGTTTAAGTGACAAAAAGGCATCGAGAAGCTCATTTCACCATTATCGGTGGTACGAGGTTCATTTACACAAGGCACATGCAACACCACCCCGAGAGGTGGCTCCTTGAGTTACCTTCTCCAAAGAATGGAGCAAAAGGATTAGCTCTGCTTAGTGTCATCCTACGCAACGCGCCTGGCTGATGGGACACCTCCAGTGACAAGTGCCAGCCCAAAAGCTGCTCCCCCTGCCCCAGATTTCCCCCCCAGGAAGCTGGAGCCACATCTCCAGAACCTTCTCCGTGCCCGGCAGTACGGAGGTGGCACCAACCACCATCAGTGATGGCACCAACATCAGCTGCTGCAAGTTCCAGGGAGGATGGAGATTTGCCAGTTGGTGTCCTGTAACTTATATTGGCACATCCAGCCCCCTAAAAATCCCTCCTTAGCTACCGATCACCCAAGTAACAGGCTAAAGGACGCGGTTTGGTTTGGAAGAGCCACCCAGGAGGAGGAGGGCACGGAGCAAGGTTGCCACCCTTCCCGAGTGAGCCCAGCTTTGCCGGCCACCGCAAAGCTCAGCATCCCGCAGCAGCAAAACCCAAACCCAGGGCAGGAGGAACCTCTCTAGGCTGGTTTTTCACCCTCCACCCCCCTCCCCAAAAAGAGATGAGCAGCAGCTTATTTGGCAAACGTGGGCTGGGAGGTGGCTTCGGTTCTGCAGGTAAGACTTTTCCCAAGGGAGAAACGGGACTTTTCCTGTTTGGGGGAGCCAGGATGCGACCCTCGCGGCTCAGTAGCCGAATTGTAAACAGAAGCTCCAGGTCCCCCCCCGACCCGGGAAGCAGAGCGGCTCCGTGCACCCCGCTCCGATCCCACCAGCTATGGAGATGGCACAAGGTCGCTCCCGTAAGCAGGATCAGGGCCTTCATGGAAAAGAAGTAGGAATAAATTAAGGGAAGATGAAGGCTGTTCAGCTATCACACACCATAAAAATGTACCTTTAAAAAAAAAAAGTATTTGCAAAAAAAAAAAACCCCACTATTCTTTAAAATCTACTTTTTTTTTTTTTTTCCAGAGTCTCCTTGTAAAAAAATTGAATTGATCGTTTCCCCCCTCTCCCCAAAAAAGTGACCAGGTATTTCAGGGTGCCCCTCCTCGGTGTCCTACAGTTTCCCAAAGTGTCCCCAATTCCTTCTCCCCTCGATCCCAGCAAGTTGTGAGGGGCTACCAAGTACCTTGCCACCTACAAGAGAACCCAGGCCACTGTTTTGGGGGTAAATGCTGTATAATTAAAGCCAATCTGGCTATAAAAATAAATGCTTTCAAGTCTTCCTTACACAGGATGGAAGAATTTAGCCCTTTTTAAACAGCTCAGCATCTAGCTGTGATAGTATTTAAAAAACAACCCACATGCCTACATAGAAAAATAAAGGATAAACATTATCCATCTATTTTATATTTATATAAAAAGTAAGTTCTGTGACAGGATATTTTGCTTCTTGGCTGTAAAAAAACCTCAGCCTAGGCTGCCTCTAGCCTAAGCCTCCTGGTGAGGAGTAAACTACACCTTCAAACTTATTCAGAGGAAAAAATATCAGTTAGCAATTTCACTTCTCCAAAATAAAATTATTAAATATATATATTATTTTCAGTCTTTATAAACTATTTCACTGTTTAAGCAAGGAGGGAAACACCTGACTGAGGACCACTTTAATCCTCCACTCCTTCCCTGGGGTGGGCCAAGTGGACATCAGCCGTGGATCCACCAGAAACCCGGCACGTTCCTTAGCAGGGAACCGGAGCTGGCAGGCACAGAGGGGACGCGGGGGCTGGCATCCACTCCCAGTGGGCCCTTCACAAGGACGTTCTTTTTTCCAGCTTGCGCTTTGTGAGGAAGTACTTGAAGAATTCGTACACCGACCAGGCGATGGCCGTTGAAGGCATCTGGTAGATGACGCGTGCCTGCACCCCTCTGAAATACCCCGAGACGCCCCCCAGCTGATAGACAGTCTTGAAGGCGTTCACCATGCCCGAGAGGTGCCCGCTGATGTTCACCGAGCTCAAGGCCATGTTCTCTTGGGTGTTGAGCAAGGTCTTGCAGACGTCCAGAGGAGTGGTGGCGGCGGCGGCCACGGCCCCCGCGACGGCACCGGAGACGATGTGGGAGCGAGGGTTGTACTCCCGGCGGGGGTTGATCTGCTCCTGCATGAATTCGTAGGTGATGAAGTGAATGGCCTGGAAGGGGACGTTCATGGTGAGCTGGGTGGTGTAGCTGCGGTAGAAGGCACCGAACCCCTCCGTCTTCTGCACTGTCCTCATGCACGTCAGGACGGACTTGTAGGGGGAGTTGAACATCTGCATCCGCTGCTTCACCACTGGTCCAGGCGACGGCCGCAGGGGGCGAGGGCAGGGCGGGCAGCGCCAGGCGGGACGGATGCGGGGAGATAAAGACTTTAATTAGCTAAGGGGCACGTTTCCTGGTCATCACAACACCCAGATTGACCCCTGGTTTCAAGTCCCAACCATCCCCAGTCAACCTCCCTTTCTGAGTCCAACCTTCTAGGACATAAAACCAGTAGCCACGGGCTCCATATCTACAGGCATTCACCAAAAGGCTGCCTAAATCCTTGGCTTCCCCCAACCTGCCCAGTGCCACCCCCAAAAAACCCAGCGCAACAAGTGAGGGAAGCGAGTCAGAGCTCAGCCCCGGTTCAACAGCTCTCCACTTCCACGGGCTAACGCATTCCTCTCCTCAAACTTAATTAAGGAACCGTTATTTCTAGCTAGAAACGCGTTAAGACGGACTGAGAAGGACCCTCAGATGCGTCTGTGAGGATGCAGAGCTGTGAACATTGACACACCAAGGAGGACACGGGCAGAAAGCTGCTTCAAGAACTCTACCTCAACTCCAGTCCCAAGCCCAGAAATGGAACAGCTTCCATTGACTTAAGCAAAAGGCCAATTCATTTAATTCATTTCATTAGGATACCATTAAAAGGATTTGAAACACTAGAGACATTTTTCTTCCTTCGGACAAACCTGACTTGGGGCCAACTCAGAAGTACAATCCATTAACACCGAACAGCTGGCGGTCCAGCTAATTGTCTTCATTTTAGCTGCGCTTTACTCTTCGTTAGCCCTCTCGATGCCAGACTCTACCTACCCAGGGAAGCCACGCAACCGTCCCACGGCCGCTGGGCTCTAAACTCACACTGAGCTCAGTTTTGTTTGGGTGGTCCAAAGCTTCAGAAAAAACCACCACCGCTTCAGGAAAGACAGCATCGTGTTAGCAAAGGTGACACCAGTTCTCCTGGAAAGTCACGATCCGCCACACGGGCACTGCGCAAGCCCTCGGCAAGCGAGGGGAAACAGCCAGGCAGAATTTATGCCCTTACACTGGCCTGTCTGAGCTCGTTAAAAGCCGGGCAGAGTCGCTAGAGCGAAGGGCTTAAGCTGCTGAGATGGCACAGGGTGTCCCCGGTGCCTTCCCGGGGCATTACCTTCAGCGGGATTCATCACCGCGTCGTGGAGTAGCGTGGCCACGCTCCCAGCTACACCTGCAAGATACAAGAGCATCCTTCAATTAAAAAAGAAGAAAAGATTCAGAAGCCAGGGGCTTGCTCGGCCATGGCCACCCGGGGAAGCAGCAGCCAATGGCTCAGGCAGCCCAACACGCCACCAAGCACCCGGTACCGCGGCTGGGGAGCTGCAGCCCAAGGAAGCACCCGGCAACGCAAGTCATTCCCAGTGGAGAAAAGCCCAGCCCAGGCAGCTGGACAGAAACCAGGATCCACTCACAGCCATCCCCTTTGCTGTTCCCTACAACTCACAAGGTTTTGTCCGTGCAAGACGCCGCCGGCTTCACTCAGCCTGCACGAGAGAGATGAGCAACTGGCTCAGTGCAGCCATAATTAGGCATTTTCATCCGTTTACTCAGTCTAGCTCTAAACACTAATTGCACAGATTCTGCAAACAGCCAGCCAGCCATTAATGATCCTGCAGCTGGCTCTAGGATGGGCCTCTCGAGCCACACCTTCTCCTTTGATGTAGGTTTCCACCTCAAATTCTCTCTTGCCCAAATGACTTTTGGTCATTTCTCATTAACGCAGCGCTCCAGTTTTCCCCGCTGGTACCGAAAGCCTGTAGCTACTTGAAAGGCAAACACAGGAAGCGCATTGCTAGCAAAACGCAGCGAGCCAGAAAAATATTATATACCCTTAACTGAGTTGGTTGAGTCAAGTCAAGCGACTGCCATGGCAGAGTCCTGCCATCACATCATGCCGAGGAGCAGGCAGAAGTGTCTTACAGAATCACTTGGGTTGGAAGAGACCTTCAAGATCATCGAGTCCAACCATAAACCTATGCCAAAACCACCCCCAACCCATGTCCCTCAGCACCACGTCTGCCCGCCTTTTAAATACCTCCAGGGACGGCGATTCCACCACCTCCCTGGGCAGCCTGTGCCAATGCCTGAGAACCCTTTTGGTAAAGAAGTTTTTCCTAATATCCCACCTAAACCTCCCCTGGCACAACTTGAGGCCGTTTCCTCTTGTCCTATGGCTTGTTCCTTGGGAGAAGAGATTGACCCCACCTGGCTAGAACCTCCTTTCAGGGAGTTGTAGAGAGGGAGAAGGTCTCCCCTCAACCTTCTCTTCTCCAGGCTTCTTCTGCACAAACACCTGGCTGCTCAGTTAGAGGGTTTCCTGCTGCTACAGTGCTACCTCTGCTCCTAAAAGCAAAAGCCTCCCTGGGAGAAGCAAAACCTTTAACAAGGCGTGCGAGCACGCAGAGGATGCAGCACGCTCTACCATGGTGGTACCACACTTTACCACGCTCCGAGACAGACACGTGGAGCAACCTGCACCGCCAACCTCCAGAAGTTCAGATAGACGCCCTCAACGTCAAGCCAGAAACAGCCTGCGACAGCACCTGACCTCCTCTTGTCCAACATCCCGCTTACTCGGTGCCAGAATAAGTTGAGATTAAAGAGCAGTGCAGAAATGGAGACTGGCTAAGGCTCTGGAGGGTGCCCAAAAGTGCCACCAGGGGTTTCAGGCCAGGAAGGGCATCTCCACTCTGCTGTGAGAGCCAGCCCAGCCATCTCCACCCTCCGGAAGAGAGATTGACCGAGCCGGCAGTAATCCTAAGAGAGGGGCACAGGTTTCGGAGGAGCGGGGTGACCAGCATGAAGCCCTTCAGCTAGAGGGCAGGTGCCACACGTGCCCACCTGAGGTCCCTCTGCCTCTCCAGCACTCCCCAAAGCGGGTGCCGAGACCTGCAAGCCTGGGCTGCCTGTAGCTTCCCGCATCGTCCCGTAGGGATATTTACAGCGGCAACGCGAACGCTGGCTGCCCACAGCGGATCTCCCAGGAGCACAGCACCGTGGAGGCTGCCAGGCCAAGCGTGTGGAGCAAGCAAGGGAGAGGCCAAGCAGGATATTTTTTTTTTTTT
>VZSF01009852.1:167-119765 GCA_013398295.1 Chionis minor | reverse complement strand
CTGCAGTGTAGCCAGCATGTCTCTGATCAACAGGCTAAGGGTCCCTCTAACCTTGGTGCGTCATCCCACAGCTTGGCACGGGTAAGCCTGATATTATCCCCCTCCCGCTTCAAGCCTAGTTTAAAGCTCTGTCAATGAACCTTGCTAGCTTGTGAGCAAAAAGCCTCTTCCCCCTTCCAGAAAGGTGAATCCCATCTGATGCCAGCAAGCCTGGTGCCATGTAGGCCATCCAATTATTGAAAACCACCAAATTGTGTCAGTGATACCAGCCATGGAGNCCATGCTGTGTGCATTGGTGTAGAGGCACTTCAGCTGGGCTGGTGGCCATATCACCCTCTTAGAGGAACACCCCTTAATACCTTTGGGGTATTTCACCAGTGTTTCCTTCTTGGCTCCTGTTACCTCAGGACCCCCTGGCTCATCTCTGTAAGACTTGAGGTGCGCTGCAGTGTAGCCAGCATGTCTCTGATCAACAGGCTAAGGGTCCCTCTAACCTTGGTGCGTCATCCCACAGCTTGGCACGGGTAAGCCTGATATTATCCCCCTCCCGCTTCAAGCCTAGTTTAAAGCTCTGTCAATGAACCTTGCTAGCTTGTGAGCAAAAAGCCTCTTCCCCCTTCCAGAAAGGTGAATCCCATCTGATGCCAGCAAGCCTGGTGCCATGTAGGCCATCCAATTATTGAAAACCACCAAATTGTGTCAGTGATACCAGCCATGGAGCTGTGTATTAATGGACTGGGCCCATCTGTTTCTTCCAATGTCACTGCCCACAACTGGAAAGAGAAAAAAAAAATAACCTGTGCTCCAGATTCCCTTACCAGCTGTCCCAAAGCCCTGAAATCTCTTTTGATTGCCCTCTGACTACGCGTTGCAGCTTCATTGCCACCCATGTGGAAGAGCAGTAATAGGTAGTAGTGTTCATACTATTGGGAAATAGTTATCACCAATCCCGTTCCTGTACCTGCTGGGATGCATATTCCTCTTTCTCTTTCTTCTCTAAGAATTAGAAATGGAGGGGAAAAAAAGAAAATTATTCATTGAGATAATTGTGCTTCCTCCCAGCCTAAGCTGTGATCCTGAAGTGTATTAATAGCATTACTATTGTAAATCCTCAGCAATCTTCTGTTGAGCCAATTGTGTTTTGATGGGAGGGAGGCTGAGTTTTAGGCTTTAAGGTGCATCTAAGTCATGTTTTCAAGCTTTTCTAATTAACAATTATCTAAAATGCACTTTTTATTTCCGTTAATAAAAGTGACAAGTTTTATTTGTTCACATTTGAAAAGAGCACAATAATGTGAGATTCCTTACAAAGTGAGAGTTGGCATCAGTGTGTCAAGTGGTATGACTTTCGTATAAATGCCTTGACACTTTGCTGGAGAAATTACTTCTAGTATCTCCTTCTCAGAGCGATTTTTCTAAAGCTCCAGGCTTCACCTTTCTTAATTTCATTGCATTATGCTGGGTTTCTTCTCCCGTCTATTGCCCTAATGAATCTTTTATTTGCTGCTGCTTCTTAATAACAATAAAAATGCAATGAGAATAGTTGAGGAGGAAGTACCTTTAACCATGTCTTGGCTCTCCCCTTGCTTCTTTCTCAGGCATTTAAAAGTTCTGGGGTGGTAGGTTTGTTTTTTGTTTGTTTGTTTTTAATAAAGAAAGCCAACACAGCAAAAAACCCCACCCCCAAAACCAAAAAGCTCCCTGATTCCTGCTTCTCCTTGACTTCTAGTGCCTTGTTTTTTCACTGTCTCCCTTAGGACTTAATTTCTTTATCTGCAAAAGCTTAACTGCCCCAGCTTTCGTAAGGCTAATTTGAAAAGCATGTTAAGAACCAGGTAAAGGCATAACAAAATGATTTAATATGGTTAACACAAATCAGTTTCTTGTGTTTTTCCAGCTCATAGTGTCAAGTGTCGTCTTGAGTGACATTTGCTGGGTTACTGCTAAGGCGTGCTTATTCTGTTGCCTGTGTGGTTATCCGCTGCTGCCTACGGAACCCTGCTTTAATACCGCCTGACACGATCGCTAGCTTGGCTTCGTAAGGAAATGGGCATTGTGATTCTCCTGGCTCAGCCGCTTGCCTCTCACCACCACCCTGACCACTTTCGACCCCAGGGGTCAAAAACATCAATCCAGCTGAAGAAAGCAGACTCAAACATAACCTGTTCCTACTCATGGTTTTGTGTAGCTAGCTGAAGCCATCTTATTATCCCCTCAGAGCAGCAGAAAAACCCAGGGCATTTTTACTTTCTCCCTCAGCTGCTGGGCTAGTCAGCCAGCGTGTACATGTGCTACCCGGGCACGTGGGCGGCGGGGGTTTAGTGTGGCGTGGGAGGCACTGCAGTCACAGTGCTGGATGGAGAATGTGGGGCTGCAGGAAACCAGGCTTTACCAGCGCAGCCACTGGACAAACCTGCTTGGTTTTGCGTCACTCTGAGGACAGTGTTAGTGGACAAGCCTACAAGGTGGGGCTGAAAAGCAGCATTAGCTCCCAGACCGCAGCTGCCTTCAAGCCATCTGTGTCACTAGAGGACAGCTTCAAGCAGCAAGAATGCTGAATCTGGTGGCCCACTCAGCGGGTAGGAGTGGTGTATGTAAGCTAGACGCTGCAAAGCTTTCTGTTTCAAGCCGAGCGAGGGGAAGATGCGCAGTGTGCTCTCCCGCAGAGATGTCACAGGCTCTCCTCCCTAGGGGCTGCAGCGGCTCGGAGGACAAAATGGCCCCAGAGCTCCGCACGCGCTGAGGCTCTTTGGAAACGCAAAGATGCGGTGTGTTCACATCAAAAGGCATCTCCATTTCATAGGTACAACTGAAATGAGCCAGGCAGGGCCAGTTGCGCTGGTGCGTTGGCTCCTGTGCAGGCCATCTGCAAGGGTGGGCAGAGCCCAGCTCTCGCTGGTGCCACCACCCCATCGCCCGGAGAGTGCGGCCCCTCGAGGATGCTCATGGCAAGGCTGTATTTCAATCAGATTCAGAAACGAACTTTATATCTTTTACTGGTTTAGCCAGCTATGTGTTCAAGAGTGACTATAACTTACAATTTTAAACTTCTATTTGTGCCGTGCCGTACTGCACACTGGACAGTGTTATATTGTACCCCTTTTGAAGTCAAGCTGAATTTGATATCATATATACTTTCTCGGCCACTTATAGAGATCAGTAGCTGCTGACTGGGATGTCCCAGGAACCATCAGACAAACTGGGGGGGGGGGGGGGGGGGAAAAAAAACCCCCCAAAAACTGTTTTGAAAAGGGAAGAGAAAAAAAGGNNNNAAAAAAAAAAGAGAAAAAAAAAAAAAAAAAACGAAAGGAAACCCCAAACACCAATACCGAGAATGTAAACCCCAGCCCTCGCAGGCTGCCTGGCTGGCAGGCAGAGGAAGGCGGATGCTCCGGCGGGGCTGCCGGCAGGTGGAGGCCGACGGCCCTCACAGGAGGGGGTGAGCTTCCTGCGGGGACGGCAGACACATTGCAGCTCGTGGAGGAGACTCTTCTCCTCCGCGCCCCGTGGCCTCCCGCTCCCCAGCACCCCCTGGCCAGCAAGATGAAGTGGAGGAGGACGGCGATCTTTGCCATCTTGCAGGCGCGGCTGCCGGTCACAGGTAAGGCAGGCTTTTATTTTCACGAGGAGCTGTTTTAAAGCTCTTTTGAGGAAAGAGCACTTTTGCTTCTGTGGTGGGTTCCCCACCATTTTGGTAGCTGGAGGGTATCTGCACGGAAGACCTCAGCCACGTCTGTCCTCTTAGTCATGGCTGGAATCACGGCCGTCGCCGAACGGGGCAGCAGGACTGCTCATGTTGAACTGCCCTGCGATGAAGAAACCCTCTTTTGGGCCGGGAGGAGGAGGAGGAGGAGGAGGCAGCGGCGGTGAGGACGGCCGCTGCTGTCGGTGCGGCCTCCTCTTCCCGTGGCAGACCGACTGCTGCAACTGGGCGGCAACTTGGCATTCAGTGAGGCTCCCAGCCCTCACCCTGGGTGGCTCTCCTTGGGATTTAAAAGGGGCAGTTTGATGCAGTAATGACAACGTAGTCAACCTGCACAAGAGAGGCTTTTCATTTAGTTAGCTAAAATTAGAGCCGTGTTGCTTGCCAAGCGCATGGTGGGTGGCTGGTTTGCAGCCAAAGGCATCCCCGGCCAGCTGGAGATGGTGGGGCCTAGGTGAAGAGAAAAAAAAGGATAGGGTCCTTCCTTCCCTGTCTCTGCCTCCATGCTTGCCTCCGCTAGACACAGGGTACAGGTATGTACTTATTTGTGGTGTGTATACGCTGTCCCCACTTAGGTAGAAAGTGAAGCAGCTTTGGTATGCACAAATCTTCAAAAGTCATGTTAAGTTTTGGGGGAGAGGAACATACTTAGTAGAACAAAAGAGCAACAAAATTTACGTCCAGAGAAGGCCTCAGCCGAGGCCTGAGTTTGGAGAAGCCAGCCAACACCAGTAGGCCATGTTTGAGCGTGGCTTAAAGCTGAATCCACTGGAGGAGTTTCCCCCACCACGTACGCCCTAACTGTGCTTAAACACACCATCCTTACGCTGAAGAGCTTTGGCGACTGCCACAGACTTTTTATTTGAAAGTTTTCTGGAAAGTAGAGAAGGGTTTCGCAGCCACTTGCTAACGCCGTGGGACCAGCTCTGGCAACTTGTGAAGGTTTTGTTTGAGGAGGATTTTAAGCAGAGTCGTACGGCCTATGGTAGGCATGCCTTCTGTTCATCCTCCATTCCACTTCTGGGGCCTCTCTCATAACAAAGTATGATACTGTACATAAGTGTGGTACTTGTGATACTTATATTTTGGACATTGCTCTGTATCCATAGATGAGTACTGGGCTGTAAAAGTATGGAAATTACTTTAGGTCAAAATGCATCCGCAAAAAATCTTTTTGCGTTTTCTACTTTTACTCTGTCACAAGATGCCAGTAGTTCAGGCTGCTATTTGTACATTTTTAGCAGAAAACTTTTATTGAAAAATACGTAGTACAGTTTGCATATGGGTAAAGCTAGCCCTATAGGGGTCTCTGGTGCAAAGCTCTTAGGGGTATTCACACTCACCAAGAATACATGGGATCAAATTTTGAACAGGCTACTGATCTGGAGATGGTTGCCTGTGGATTTGAGGGGAGGTATTTTTGATTGGATACCTGTAATAGTTTGATGACTAGTAGTATTTAGCCTGGGAGTATAGGTAGAATAAAAGAAAGTTATCACAAAACTTGTGGAATTGTTGCCACATTATTGCAGCAAAACACACAGTCGCAAAAATGTAAGATCACCACAAATTTAATTCAAAATGAGACCAAACAGATGGGGTTTTCAGCTCAGAGCTAGGAACAAAAGCAACAATCTGCTGCTGCCTGTAGTGTTTTCAAGCCTTTTTAGAGTGAAGCGAACATTTATTTTTTCATCAAACCAGTTCAGAGAAGACAAGGATTCAGTAAACTGCATATCACCTTACAACAAATTCATTCCACTTCACTATCATGCGTTTCGTGCTTATTCCTCAAATGGTCAATTGAAAGATGCTACCAAGATTGGGACTGATGGACATTCAAAGCCTTTCCTTTTGATCTTTTGAGTACTGAAATAAATGTTGGGCATGAGAAAAGAAGGTTTTAAAATAAGTTATTCTAGAGATGGGCCACAAATTCTCATGCAAATTTTGAATTATTGACACCAGACCACAAATTTCAGAATGCTCAAACTTGGCTTTCGAGCAATTACAGAGGGAAGCCATATCATATACACATTTAGTTTTCTGTGTTCCCCCCTTCAAAGGTACAAAAATATACACCTGGAAGTTTAACTGAGGTTCTCCTATGAAACCTCTGTTAAAAAGTGTGTAAAATAATTTTAATTTCTGAGCAGATGACTTTACTAATCATGTTGTTCATTGTGACATAAGAAGAATATTAAAAGGCTTCTACCCAAATACCACAATTATTGGCAAGTGGAAAAATGGCAAAAATCTTCAGACAGCTTACAGAGCTTTAGTCTGAAGTATGACAGGCTTCAATGGCAACAAAATGGTATCATAGGCACTATTGTAGAATTGCTGTCTTTGTTGTTGTTGTTAAAACTGATGCGACGACACTTTGATTTGTACAAATAAGCAACACACACCTATATAAGTATGTGTGCTAGAGTTCTTCAAGGACAGCCCTTCCCTGTTTTTCGCTTCTTTACAAAATGTCTTTTCTTAGAATTATCTGCTAACCAGAATCGGACAGTGTCCTGTTTTTCGCTAGCTCTGCGGAAATTAAAACATGTCAGCCTTTGGCAGATATTACTCGTACAGCCTATTTTCACAATATTTTGCTGCTCTGCATAACTGTGTCTTCTGCCCATTGGGCCCCGTCATCCCAGGAGCCTTTTTTTAATCGGTTCGTGGATGGGAAGATAAAATGGACAGGTAATGGGTCTTAGGGCTCATTTGTTCCTTTTCATCAGATGCCTTAGCAGGTCCACATATGACAAGATTTGAAAACTAAAAGTTGTTTACAAGCCTATCTGGGAAACCCAAGCAAGTAAATACAGATCATTTTGTCTGCCATCCCCATGTCCTTATGCGCTGTCTCTTAGTTCTTAGTTCTCCTAGCTGAAGTGTTGTTACACCTAGGGGGAAAAAATATCTCAAGGCTTAATTTTACATGTTTTGTTTCCTTTTTCTCCTGCCTGTTCACCATGATTCATTAATAATTCACAGAAAAAAACCCTATGAACTGGCACATTAGTGAATGGAACAAAATGTAGGCAAATGTAGCCTTTCTTTGTAAAGGGACATTTGTTGAGCTCTTGCAGTGCTATATTCAATTCCCTAATACTTGTTATAGAGTAAGTGCTTTCTATCTGAATGCTTCCAAGCAAAATTCCTAGTGAGTGAAGTAACAAGTTAATGATCGCATTCCTTTTTGGTTTTTCTTTTATGCTGGCTGGAAAGTATATACAAAATAGAGAAAGCTATCTGAAAATATATTTATATTTCTCCCGTGCATGTCCTTAAGACTATGTTGATAAAAAACCAAAGCGGGGGAAAAATAGGAAGTTCACTAGCAGCTTAAAGGGGTTGAGAACTTCATTTATGAATGAACTTTCATGTGAGGAACGCTTTTGACAGCCATTTTCTGGTATTCACACGAACTGGAATTGTGACTAGCACCAGGTGTAAACCCATAAGCACAGAAAAAGACATATATAAAGATAAATTACTTGTTTCCTAATTATCTCCAAACTGTAACCAAACTACCTTTAAAAAAGAAAGAAAAAATACTTGCTTGCACACTTGCAGATAACCATCCCCTCCTCCAATTGATCATATATTTGAATATCTAGAGTGTATTTAGAACTGTAAGATGCATCAGCTTTTCTGGTAAGAAAACAGAGTACATTTCTAGGGTGGCATTAATGGAAGATACAGCTTCTTAAAAAATTTATCCTGTTAAAGGTACTACTTTGTCTGTGTGCATGTGTACTCGGAAGCATATTGCTGATTTTCACTGTTCTACTGATATGACTTTGGTCAACAGCTAAATTAAAGAATTTTAACATTAAGAAAACAGTGTATGCTATTCCGGAGTCCGTGAGAAGCTGAAATTTTGCAGATTTTTCTGATTTACACTGTTACATAATGTAATATTTTGAGACCATGTTTGAATAGTGTTTTCTTAAATAAATACAGTTCTGCCTTTTTAAAAAATAAGTAGTATTTTTAGCTTTTAAAATATGGCAGTCCAAATGAGTTGTTTTTTTCAGGAAAGCATTTAACTCCACTTTGTCCTATGCAACTGATTTATAACTTCGTATATAATATTAAAATGTGCAGGCAAATGAAAAGCTTAGCTTGCAGTTCTTTAGGCTACTCACTCAAATGCACAGGTCTCAGGAGACAGTGGAAATGCATGTATTTAGCTACCTACAATGGATATATCCATCTCTGTGAAAGTTAGACTTACCAATGGGTAGTTCTTCCAGTCCTTTGACAATTAATCTATTAAAAATAGAATTGACAAGAGCTAGCTCCTACGCCTCAGAATACAAGCACTGGTGTCTATGCAAGTTCTGTTTAAGGGATAGAAGCTATCTCGATTTTTGAACCATAGAGATTGGAAATACTTGAATCCCTACAAGTTTCCCAGGAATAAACCATCAACCGTTGGAAGCCCTTTATGTATTTTGTTCTCAATACTTTGTTATATGTCTGTCAAGTCTCACAAGAAGAACAGCAAATACGAAGTTTTCCATCTCCACGTACTTTTGGTATGTAAGAGTACGTTAAACATTGTGCTTCTGGCAAGGAGGTTGTGGACCCTGATTAAATGCTTATGCTATTTGGCCCATTTCTTTCACGGGATGTAGTTGTAGTGAAAACTTCATATATATCCTGACTCTTTCTGAGTAGCATAACATTTTTTAATTTGTTGTATTTTTAAGTGAAAGAGAAGCCATAATGATAACGCAACTCGTTGAAAGTTCAGACGGTACGGAAGTGAAATATATACCAAATTAGAATTTGATGGAAGCTGACAAAGGAAAAAGGTTGGAAAATTTTTGACAAATGATAGCATAAACTGTAGTAGGACACACTGAATAAGTCTAGAGGGTGGCTAGTTATCAATGCTTGTGGGTTTTTTTTAAGAAATCTCACCATATATGATTTACTTAAAATTCAAGCTCTTGTCTTAGGTGAAAATGTTAACTTTTACCAAAAAGAAGCTTTTCTAGTTTCCTAGTCAAGTTTTTTAGCTTGTTACAGAAGCCTTGAAAATGCAAGCATGTGTGGCTCCAGAAACGGAAAAAGAGCAAACCAGCTATATAACCTGTCTATTATAATTTTTTTTTAAGGCAATGGCTTTTTTTGGGGGGGTGATAGGCTGGCTTGCCTCAGGATGCTGCAATGCTTGTGGGTGGCAAGCGCTGAAAATAGTTTCCTGGTCAAAAAGAAAAGCACATCGAACAGCTAGAACCAGAGAACACTTAAGAGAAGCTTTCCCAAGAGCCCCAAAATTTGAACAGTAAAAACTAATTAACAAAATTTATTATTTTTTAAAAAAAAAAAGTCAGACTAATGGGCTGAAACACTTTTCTAATGGGATAAGATGCGATATCCAGGTGGTGGATATCGCACCCACTAATCTGGGTGGTGTTTTAATTTCTTTTTAAGTAAGTGCAGGTTTGCCATAGAATAAAGGAAAGAGCTATGTGACTAAAACCCGCTTTTTCTTGTTGTTCATCCCAATTTTATAATCAGTTTGTTCCAGCCAGGAGCATGGGTGTTTTGCATTTATTTCACTCAGAATGTTGTTCTCATTGGCCTGACAGCCAAACCTGAAATAAACAAAGCCAAATATTTATTAAAGTGTTTATTTAAAATTAAAAAATATTTAATGGTAAGCATGTATTGTAAATTCATTCCAATTCCCCATGGCATATATCTCATCACAAAGCAAACTGAGGCTTGGGAGGGCAAAACAGCAAAATGGCCCGTTGGTAATTATTAGGTAGGTGAGAGCAAACTCTCTTAATTGCACAGATCCTGCAAGTGGATTGAAGTTCTTTGTGCAAGTATCGATATATATAGGAGCAGGGCCCAAACTGATTAGATACTTTGTTTGCAAAGTATTTATTTTGAATTAATTAATACAGAAATTCAGCTCATACTAAAAATTAACATATGATAATTTACTACTTATCAGATCTATTAGAAGCAAGAGTTTGGTATAGTGTGACAATGTCACTTTTTAAATACTTTAAATACTCTCAGCAAGCATCATTTCAGTGAAAGAGATGAGCTTCTTAATGTTAGATACTGCGCATTCCTAGTTATCAAATGTTTGTTTTGTCATTCAGAAATAGCTGAATGGTTAGAATGACGCCTTTAAAAGGTATACATAAACTGGACTCCTGGGCTACAACCTTACAGCTCACAATTAATACAACAGAATTTTGAACTTTTGCAAAGAAAAATTTTGAGTTGTATTGTATTATACATTTTAGCCATATAATTGCTGTAACATTAGATCATTTTTTCAGTCAGAAAACCCGACATCAAATCTTTGGTAGGAAAAGTCATTTCTGTGTCTACCTGCTATGTGTTGTTGTGATTTACTTTGTTTCCCATCCAGCCATGTAAAACCAATTGCAAGAAAGAAGTCTTACCGGAATTATGTGGAGTCATCTCCCTCTCGTTCCATGATGCGAATTTATATGGCGTCATCAGTTTGGGCTTTTATGTAAGAAAGATAATTTCAGTAGCACTTTGTGCAAGCATGCAGATGCATTTCTGAAGATTGAAAAGTAGAATAAAGTCTTGCAAGTTGTGTTAAAGATCATATTCTGGAGGAAGGAAGACAGGATACAGAGAGAGAGAAATATTATATAGTTGATATCTTGTAAAGTAAGTCTACCAAAACCAAAGACAGTTTCTAAGAAGCAAGCAAACAATTCTGTGAATTTTTCTGAGTATAGTTGCTCTGTTCATAAAATGTCTTCTAGCAAATTAGTTTCTTTTAATAATTTTAAAAGAATGTTATTTCATTTCTACCGATTTCTTCCTAACAACTTGTTGCTAATTTTCCGGAGTCA
The DNA here is from genome assembly GCA_013398295.1 of Chionis minor. Lineage (NCBI taxonomy): Eukaryota > Metazoa > Chordata > Aves > Charadriiformes > Chionidae > Chionis > Chionis minor. Next base: position 109,193 of record VZSF01009852.1, on the reverse strand, counting down.
TTTGCTATTTTATGTTATTTTATGGTTTATTAACTAAAGGTATGAAACCTGACTGAGTTAGTGTGCACAGGTGAACTCATTCTTAAAGTTTTAGTCATTATAGATTAGGACCTGTTATGGGGATTTGTAATAAAAGATTTTCAGAAGCAGTGTATGGGAGTGGTGCTCTATGAAGTAACGTAACTGTGCTTGTTTCTGGTTTATTTTTTATTATAAGTTTTTATTTTCATATTTCTCAGGAAATGCAAAAATTCTTGCTATTAACATTGGTTCAGCACCCAATCCGTTGGAATTTGAACAGTTACAAATGCACACAACCAAAGTGATCCATGTGATAATTAACTGACTTTGGAGGCTTACACTAGCGATGGATTTGACCTCATGCTTGCTTGTTATCTGTGATTTTTTTCTTCTCAGCTACTTGCAGCATGCTCTTCATTAATGGGCTTCTGGTTCTTTCATGTAAATTCTCTGCATAAGTTTTGCTGGGAGGGTTACTCGGATGGATAAAATATGAGAATTAAACTTTTGCAAGGGGTAAATTTAAAGAGAATTGCTGAAAGTAAATGAGAGAAAGCCACCATTTTCAACAAGCGTCCTCCGATTTCCCTTTTCCTGAGAAGAAAAGGGAGTAATACTCCATCACAACTTGCCTAATTTTTACCTTCTTGAAACTATTGATCTTTTAAATGTAAAACTGAGCATTGGTGTGTTATCAGCATGGCTAGATCCAATAAACCAGAGAAGATAAGCAAGGTTAACCCGTCTGGATTTCAAGCAGAAGGTCAAACATCGTTCCAGTTACTTTAAAAAATGAGCATCAAATATATGCCATAAAGGCTTTCTGGAATTTAGCTTCTCAGCTAAGAATAAGCAGAATATGCATCAGAAACAGAAAAAATTCTCAGAATAAGCATTTGAAATGGAAAGAAAAAAAAATCTCTAAATCTCTTTCAGTAAAATTATTTTTAATTAAGCCTTCAATACGACCCAGTCTCACGTCTCTTTGAGTAGGCTGGTGATGGGAGGTTTGCCTACACACACACACCCCCACCCCACGTTGTATATGAGAAGAGTTAAGCAGTGGATGCTGGCACCCACAGCACGGTGCCGTAACCGGGTCCACGCGGGTCAAGGCACAGATGGGTGGCCGTGGACTGCCGGCGAGCCATAAAATGCACTCCCTTGAAAGCCTAAACCACTGCATGGAGTGATTGTTTTTTCATCCCCAGTTTTGGCAGGTGGCCTCTACTTTCTGTGTCAAGCTCAACACAGTTTGCTGAGAATATGGCTTTCTTTTTCCCTTGCAAATTAGGAATAATTTTATTGAAAATAGCACAACAGTGTCCATTTTCTTTATACATAAAGTTTGCGAGAGGACTCAGAGTAATTAGTTTTAAGGCAACCACCTCCCAGGTGATTAGGAATGCTGCCTTAAATGTGATCTAAAGTTCTGATTAAGACTGCTTGTAAGTTCAAAATTATGGTCCATCCCCAAAAGTTTGAAAATAACTACAGATCTTCAGTTTTGTGTTTTGCAAGAGCCTTGCTTAAAATATAACTAAACGTGAAAAATTATGCATACTGGGTGCGTTACGTGACTTTTTTTCTAAGTGTCCATTTTGATCATATTTCCAAGTGTTTCTCCTTGACTCCAATGTTAAAAAACAGGAGATTCTCACAAAATTACTTCTCTTTAGAAACAGCAGCTTTAATTTACCTTGTTTTGAATTCTCTCTTAAATTTCAGATGTCTCCAGTATTAATGTGACCTAGACAGAACTGGAATTTTCCCTCTCCTATCTATTCGCATAGATAAATTAATGTCAGAATTCATGAGAATAATTTAGATGTTATTTTACTACTTGCCTCAAAACCCAGCAGCACTATAATGCATTTGTTGCTGCTGATAGCTGTGTCTCTTCTGACGGAAAAGCAGCAGCAGAGTTTCAGGCTTAAGACAATTTTTTTTTTTTTTTTTCTCTTTTTTTTTTTTTTTTTTAGAACTCTCTTAAAGAACTTACACCTATGAACCTTCAGCCCTATCTTGTTGTAACATCTTTTCCAAGGTGTTTTTATCTGATTTTATCTCTGTCAGCTGCAAAAAAGTAGCTAACAGGTTCGCCCCCTTTTTCTCTTGCTCTTCTTTTTACATCTTGGGCCAAATGTCTAAACATGATGGCTTTAGTAGGAGAAGTCATTTAGAATGAATATCAGGTTTAAAATAGAGCTTAAAGGGAAGCAAATTTCTCCCACTAAGCCGTCTGAGAGATGCTGGCTGGTTTTGATGAGAAATTCTAATGGGAGTCTAGAAGCATTCGCTAATTAATAAGCCATCAAAATTTGTCCTGGAAAGTGTTTCTGATTAACTAGTTTTATCTCGATAAACCTCTACAATAAAAAAGAAAATAAATCTCATCTCCAATTGTAGTATTTGATAGACTCAGTTTAATCCTTTGCGGTCAATTAATGGAGTACCTGTATTTTTGTTCTGCAGAAGACTTCATGATGTTCTTGCCTGTCAGTGCTTGTCAGTGCTACAATGTGGAGTGTGCATCTAGGTTTTTCCCCATCCATCCTTGCAAAAATTCTGGTGCTGTCTTTAGTAGCAACTGTATTTCAGCCCAACCAGAATCGCTAAGCAAGCTGCTGTGCGTGAAACTGTCTGCAAAATGGGGCATGGAGGTGATGCTGTTCTCTTATGCGTGGGTATATAACAATAACATCAATATGAGTACTGATAATATATGCTTATATTGATGATTCTGCCCCTTCTGAAACCATGTGTAATTATACAGGACTGGAAGATTTAGAAGAAGGTCCTAAACTACTAAATCTTAAGGGAATGCAGGGATCTGAGGGAGTCAACAACATGAAATACGATCACAAGAGGCAACCTGAGAAAGCCCAGCACATGCACTGACCTTTCTTGAAGAGAAGGATTATCTGGAGCCAAAAGGGAAGGCTTCAGGTATTTTAAAAGATTTGGCAAGTAGCTTCACCTCTAAATGGGCTGTCTACATGCTGTAACTGTAATGTGGGCATAGTATTTAATTTCTGTCAAACTTTCCCCTTCTAATTAGGTCACGTCAGCGTTTTAGTAAATGCCACTTATTTAAACATACCTCAACTAGCTTTAAATTAGCTGTCTCATTTAGGTAGCTCCCCAGTGGTGTCAGCAGTTTTATTTCAGGCAAACTGCTTGGGCATTTACCAAAATGCTCAGCCAGATTTTTGCAGCTCACATGAAGATCTGTTCTGAAGGAAATGCGCTGTTATCAGCTAGTTGAAAATCAATTTAGCGATTTTTCTGTGAGCTGCTGCTACCTCCATAATGACTGCAGTGTATGCAAACACTTTGGAAAGGAGAAAGTTTCTCATTCTGTGCCTTTGGGTTCGGCAGGGTCTTCGTCTCCTTTGAAGCTTCATGACCATACTATAATAAAAGCATAGTAATGCTGGGCTTCAGGCATAGTTAGAAGGTATCTTATACCCAAGGAAAAGAGTGCCTCTAAGTAGCTATAGTATCTAGCTTTTATTTGTCAATTTGCACATATAAATGATTTTACAAAGTGGTTTGTTGAAGTCTGCAGTTAAATATTGTTTAATTCCTAATGCAGTTTTGTTTTGAGGTTTTAATTCTCAGTGTTTCTCTGTTTCTGTTCTCATTAACTTGTTTTGTTGTAGTTCTGAATATTTTGAAAGTATCTTCTGGTGCTTTTTAATCTGTCTGATTAGGAAGACTGCAGTTATGATACTAAGAAAAATCAATATGAACGGAATGAAAACTTTTACATTTGAGAAGTTTGAACTTTGGGATCTTGTCTGAAGGATTTGTAGGTAATTCTGACAATTCCCATCATCCTCACTGCTCTACAAAGTCTTTCTTCCCTTAGTGAAACAGTGCTATTTTTCAGATAAAGCAAGAAAATTGAAAAATGGAGCCACGGGTTTTGTACTTTTAATTGTGTCTCATTGACTGTGTTACCTTTAGAAAGCCACTGGAATGCCTTTCCAATAAACCAATGTCCAGGCTTAATCAAGGTGGGCCACTCTGTTAGCTGTTTTTATTAAGTTTAAATTGCTTATCCAGTTGTTGATATAGAAATAACACAGTTGCCTATTGATAGACAGTTTATACCAGTGGTAACACACATGGTCCTGAAGACTATATGCTATTTTAGTATTTGATTCATCAACAAAGAGGTTTATTTGACTATTTCATGATGGTGTTTTGAAAACTGAGATCTGACAAGTATCCTTTAGATCCTTCAGTGTAATGTATTTTATGTATAGGAAATTAAAATAGTGGTTATGTTTAATTTGCTTTTACATTCACAGTGACCCTTACTGCTTAAAGGACAGCCTTTGCTTGAATTGGGAAAATAGCCAACCTTCTTCCTTCCTTCTTTAAAAAACCTTTATCATTCTAGATTCAATTGAACTGATGAGAGAAACAAAAAAGTAAAATCTCAGTTATGGATATGCTGTTAGTCTTCCTGAAGTGGAGAGAAAGGAAAAAATAATGTCCTGTATAGACGTGTGTTATTTCACACTTGGAAAGCCTCTTGAGCTCTTTAGAAAATGTGCTCTAGAGATGAAAAACATTTATTGTGCTCCATGCAACACATGCGTGCTGTCACTGTTCATGCCGGTACAGCTTTTAACGTGATGGTATTTAAGTTGGTTGCCATCTGAGTGTTGTTGTTTAGAGACAGCAGTATTGAGATCGCAAATGTATTTGAACAATTATTCTAGCCACCTTTTACTCCCGCGAGAACACCTGCACTAGGACCTTATGATTGTAATGTCTAAATATCTCATTTAGACTACTTAAAACATACATTATTTTTAATGAAAATAGTTTTTGCTATTTCGGTACATGTTGAAGTTCAGCTCTCATCTGTCTGTCTTCCTATAACTGCGTGCTGCTCTTTCTCACAAGTAGCTCGTGGCTACTGAGGGCTTGCCCTATGCATTAACTATTAACCAGGCATCAAGGCCAGGACTTCCTTTGGGGACTGACTGCGGTTTCTCTGCTCGGTGTAGGTAGCCTTTTTTGCCTCAGGCGCCGAATGGAGAACCTGGGTCTTGAACTCCCTGGTCTTTGGCTTCTGAGAAGTAAAGTTGCCTAAGGGGAGCTATACTTCAGCAGAGCTTTTTTTCAGGGTGTTTTGGCTTATACAGGGGAATATCTGTCATGTGGCTTGGAAAATGCCCAGTGCACGGCACTTACCTGTTATCCATGTCATATGTGAGAACCAGAGGGGTGTGAGCTTGCCTGAAAGCTACCTTGCATTTTTTTTCCAAAGCCTTTCAGTCTTGGGGTCTCAAGCTGAGGAAAAGTATGAAATATTTGGCAATAGAGCTCTAAAGGCAAGTGACACTTCAAATGGAGTTTACGTATAAGTCATTGAAACATTGCCTCTTCAACATCTGTATGGAGCATGTAAGAGCACACCCACTAGCATACTCATGCAGAGGATTTGAGACAGGTGATGATTGCTGTCTAAAATACACCAAAAGAAGAGAAAATGAAATGAAAATGAGGACGCACATTATAAAAAGTAGCTATAAACCTATTGCTGAATTACTTCCCGGGGATCAGAAGAGGGATTCACACCATCCGAATAGTTTTGGCATAGGTTATTGTTGGGCCAAAGGAGATGGGAACTGAATTCTTACTTGGGAGCAGTTTGCTGCACTTACGGCATGGGCTTTTTCAGATGGCTGGCTGTAGGAGCAAAAGACAGTTTGCCAAGGGGGCCTTCCTCAGTCCTTTGTTCTTATTTACATATTTGAGAGGGACACAAGAATACCCAATGTTTAATCAAGCATATTACAGACATATTTATGCTATGTAAGTTAGTGGCTATATAAAAACACGGATGTTACTGGCATTTCACAAGCGTATGTGTGGAGAGCAGGACAAAATTGCGTGGATGTGTTTGTAAGTATGTGTTACAAGCAGATCTGTGCAAACCCAGTAAGTTCATATGTGCTGTTTAGTGTATTAGCATACAAATGTGTTTTGCTTCCATTATTGAATTTTTAAATGTAGATTTAATAAGGATCAAAGATGATCTTTGACAAGTGTTTGCTTACCATTATATGCATGTGTATTAAAATTACAAAATCTATTGATAATCTTTCATCTTTTACCAGATAAACAGCAGTTTTCTGTGAGTAAGTTCTACTGTTACATACACGCAGCCCAAGGTGAGGGGAATAATGTTTTCTCAGCTTGTGCCAGGAATAATGGAATATTTCTCCTTTTAAGCTTGACATTACTATTTCAAAGGCAGTGGGTGCTGTTGCTGCTGAGACCTCCTCTGTTTCTCTCCTACTTCCTTTCCCTTGCTGACTACTGCTTGGATTTTGTCTTTTATAAGCAACAAGCGTGGGTATACCTCTCTAGTTATTTACTTCCCCACTAGTGACACATCTGAGATCTATTATCTTTATTATCTAATAGCAAAGACTGCTATTAAATATTTGAAAATCCAAACAGAAATCAGGAAATCCAGAAATGTGAATTCATAAGTATCTTTTTAAGTTTCATTATATTTGTCTTTCTCTGACCATACTATGTGTATATCCCTGGATGTTCTGCTACACACATACATGTAACATCTTGCATGTGTCTGGTGCAAGTCAGTCATTCCCAGGTATCCTTCCAACCCGACATGCTGAACTTATAACCTGGTCTTTTCTTGAAGTCACTTTTTGAATGAGCAACACAAACTTCTCTCCTTTGATGATCCATGTATGTATTAAAGATTCATCTGTCCTGATTCAATTTCCCAGTATGAAATTGCAATTTCAATATTTATTGTGTTTACAAGTACCTTATTCACCCTTTCTTAGGTGAAAGTCTTGTAAAACCTATTTGTGTTCTTATTTTTCATTCATCTTATTTATTCAGTTGCTATTTTTTAATACAAATCTGAGGTCATGGTAACTAAGCAGTTACTTTATCTAATTCACAGAAGAGGTATAGTCTCAATAGGAACTGCTACAATTAAACGAAATACTTCAAGGTATATGTGTGTTAGAATGATACACAGGTCTTAACTAAACCACAGGAGTTTTTGCTTGTGTAACACAAATATTGATGAAATGTGAAATACTGTTTGATAACATCCAGTTTGCCCTGATCTGTGAAGCATAATGTTAACATAATTGTTGAAAAATAAGATCAGATCCAGTACAATTTTCTAGTATAAAAAAAGGCTTTGCACATATGCCTCTCACCTTTTAGAATTACATTAATGGAAGTTAAGGACTAGCAAACTTCCCGGCTTTAAAATATTGAATTTGTTGAATAACAAGAGCTTCCTAAGAGTAATACCTTTGATATTATTTTGGAGAAATGTGTCATTTTCCTGCCCTAAGAAGGCTTTGTGAGAGAGCAAAATGCTCACAGTCTCTCTGTATGGCCTGATTTGCTTTATTATCCCTGAAGGACAGACTGGGAAATGAAATACAAAGAATCACAACAGCTTTCCTCAAACCTCATAGCAGCAGAATTTAGAATAGAAGAACTAAATGATTGTTACTGAGGATAAAATAATGATTTGACCTGCTCACTGCGTTTTCTGATTCAGATGTTGTTCATATAATCTAGTGAAGTACATTCAATAAGGTGCGTATTTTAGATGAAAGGAATATGTGAAAATGGTTATGTAAGCAATTAATTTCTGCCTCTAAAGCTGTACCTATCCCTTCCTGTGATATTTCTGTCTCCGATTGTTCTTCTGTTTGGTGTGGAAGTAGGGTTTTTTTATTATGGTTGGCTTCATGTGTCCCATTCTCTAGAATCTAATGCTACATTTCAGTAGCAATTTATTTTTAGCAGTGAAAATAATAAAGGAAAAATAACTGGTTAAAACTACTGCTGCTTCAGGAGAATTTAAAAGTGAGTGTAGAGAAAGGAATAGTACAGATCTTTTTAATGGAATTGTGGGATGCGATTTTTTTTATCTGTGTATTCCTTTCACATATAGGCTCTCTGAACTGTCAGTGGTGTGGGAACAGCAATGGTAGTTGCAACTAAATTTAAAGAAAGGGGTTTTCAGCCACCTTCTTGCTTGATTCATCAAGCAATAATAGACATAAATATGCTTAATTTCTGAATTTTTCTTGTTGATGACCTTTGTTAGCCAGCTTACAAGTATGAACATAATGCAGCTCTGTGACATGCAGGCTCTAAAATTTACATCAAAACCCAGTTTTCTGAATCATAACAAGTCTGAAGTCTCTAGCATAGCAATAACTGCCTCTGCAGTTACCATTAAATATAAACAACTTCTCTATTGAATTCAAAATTAAAAAAAGAACATAATGTTTTCCTGTACTTATTTTGATACTACTTCAATAAAATTCGATTTCATGACAGAAGATATCTAGGCAGTTGATCACAACCATGGCAATTCTGTCAGCTCCGGAAAGGTGTGGATGGGTTAGTTTCTTAAAGGAGAAAGAAGTCAAGACAGGAAACCATTAAAACTGCACCATACATCTAGTTGGCTGCATGTATAAGACTGAGACATACTGGGCTACAAGGAGGGAGACAAGTCTACTGTGTTGTGCCATCTGATAAGGGAAGAGTAGGGTGATGCTCTGACATAAGGAAATATACCTTTGATATGCCTTTTTTGATCAGAGAGGCCTGTTCACATTGCTTACCCTGAGGTGCAGCTCATTGCTGCAATCACTTTCCTTCTCCTCCATTGCTGGATCACTGCTGGTGGGTGGATCGTGTCGGGTTGTGGAAGGAGAGAGGCCTCAGCACGTGTTGTTCAATGTCTGAGATGTCACCTGCATCATGTGTCAGAAACTAACTGTGTGAGTGCTGCTCCTGGCGTATGAAATTAGTTCAGGTTAGCCGCACCAGACTTTTGACCATTATTAGCACCTCAACAAGTATCAGTGTTGGAATACGAATAGGAAATGTCCTAAAAGCGTCACTGTAGAGGGACTTTTTTGTGAAAGTAGACGGAACGAAGCCACTGTGCAAGATTAATCAAGCTACGATGCAAAACCAGCTTTTTGATAATTGTCATTACAGTGTGGCTAGCACATTTTTGTCTTGCAGTGTAGACAGGACTGTGAACTGTGTCTTCACCTTGTCCCTGAATTATGTGATAGCCTTTGGTTTTGGTTGGGCTGTAACATGATTTGGGAATGTGGCTTGACACCATCTACACTGCAGAATAAACTGTGTTCCTAGCAGGGATGAGCAATTATCATCTAATGAGTACCTTTTCCCCCAGTGTAGACTTCTTTAATCTTTTAATGAATCAGCACTTGCTATTAATTGCATTGCTTTCATTAATCTAATGATTTCTTAGAAATTTGCAGTGCTTCCTAAGCATTAGTAGGTTCCCACACTACTCTTCCGAAGTAGTATGCTCCTGTAATTTCTATTCTGATAGGGTAAATCAAGGTACAGAATGGTTAATTACCTTTCAGAATGTCTTTGGCAAAGCCAGCGATAAAACTGTCAGTTGCTTTAGCTGTTAGCTAGAGTATGTTTCCATGTCTGATTTCATGATGGACTAATAGAATGGAAGACCAGACTACAGCGGGCAAGAAACTGTTTATGGAAAAGCATATTTCAGGACCCTTGATTATGAGTTTTCAACCAAAGCAAGGGGAAGTTGTTTCATGTTGCTATTTGTGAACAAAAACAGCGATATAAATAGAAACCCATGGTAAGATAAGGAAAGTATCTTCACACAAGCTGTTGCAGCAAGAATTAAAAGGACTGGAAGATAAATACAGAGCTGAAGCATGTAGCAGATGAGTTCTAAGATACTCTACATATCTTTGCAACTACCAAACTGAAAAAAAATTAAAAATCGTCAGCCAAAGCAAAATCTGATGGACAGAAAATAAGTACCACATCCAGCATGCGAAGGCCCAGACATAGCAGTATGACATAGAACATGGTTAAAATCCATTCAGTGCTTCACAACAGGATGCTGGGGGTGCTGAAAGGTTCCTGTACAGAAAAGTCCAAAAGGACATGTGTAAAGAAACATGGGAAAGGGAAGTCCTGCCTGATATCAAGTACAAGATTTGAGACTGGTTGTTAAAAACATAGTATCTTTCTATGATACCAGCCTCGTTACTGGGAACAGTAAAGGTGTGTTGGAAACCACAAGAGTAAGGCAGCAGATTTTCTCTTAAGCAACCGCTTGTTAGATGGAAACGGCGAAGTTGTCATTTCCTTGAAAGAGCTGGACATCAACAGCTGATATTAGAAGGGGATCAAGATGAAAATAACTGCCAAAAATCCTGCCATGAATGTGTTCTTCTGTAGCAAAATGACAGATTGTTGTGTTATGGCCAGAAGGGAAACCTCTTTGCTTTGAGTCTGTTTTCCTCTTGAAATGGCAATACTGCAACTACTGTATTAAATTAAAGGCTTCAGCAGAGGGAAATTGTATCAATCCACATTTTTGATTTATTTCTTATTTCTGGCAACATCTTCATAGAGAAGTGCATTTTCTTTTTGTTTCAAGCAAAATACATATGAAAAGCAGTAATAAGGTCTTGAGTTCCCAGGGAATTGCTGTGAGACTGGCTAGTGTGTCTGCGTCAACCCAGATGTCCTAGGATTAGTGCTGGGTAGCAAACCCTCAGCAAGGCTGCTACTGGTCTTCACAAAGCAGCAGGTTGATGCACATTTGACTGCCTCAAAATGTTGGCATCTGTAACTGAAGAGGTATGTAAATTTAAAACAGCAGGAGTTTTCCAAGGTGTTGAAAAAGAGTGGGAGGCAGAGGAGCCACCATAAATTTTCTCCAGGCACAGAGGCTGAAAATGTTTTGAGTGTCTTCCCCGTTAGACTTGCCAGGCTAAGTTAATGGCAAGAACCAGAGAGGCTTTCAGGAAGGCTCTGTGTGGGTGTAGAAAATGAAAACATAGTAAGGCCACCATCTTCAAATTCATGCAACAAATAAGTTGAATAATGTCACGAGGTCTGAAGCTGTGATATTAATTCCCCTCTTATACAGGAAAACCACGGTGCCTTTCACTGCTGGGTATCGTATGATGCCGTCACATGTCTTTCCAATTTGTGGTGGTTTTGGATCCAGGACTGTCAATGATCTGCCACGTGAACTTCAAACAGCCACCGCCTCTTTCTGTGCCTGTGCCCCTTACCAGCCTTGGCCACTTGTTTATTTGAATTCTGATTGTGTGGCACCTCATACAGTCCAGAAATTAATGCACTAATTGAAGCTAAGATGAAACATAACCACAAGTCCTTGCAGGATTCAGGTACCTGCAGTCTTTTGGGGACAATGGCTGTATTTAAGCAGCTACACCTGTAACACCACAAACAGTATCATCCACGACTGTGATGATTGAGGGCTGGGGCCCTCCAGACTATTTAATGATTTACAATAGCAATTGAGTCTTGCTTTTACCATTTGATGGGCACTGAATACTCATCAATGAGCAAACCACCACCAGTAAAGCAGGTTGCTCTTGGGAGTTTCATGTGAAGGTAAACTGAGTAGCTGAGTACCTCTGTCAGAAGTCCGTAGATAGTTTAAAGCAAGAGAGCTCAATGTGTTTGTGGTTTTGTTTTGGTTTTGGTTTAAATTTTCTGTCCGTCTGCAGAGACAGTGGTGTTTTCTTGCAAGAGCATCTTAGAAACTACGTCTCTTCCACTGCTGACTTGTTTAGGGTCAGAGAGGCATTTCAACACTGAGGCTGACCCCTTTTGTTTTCAATGTCTTTTGTGCACAGCCTCCAAAATGCACAAGTTTCAGGCTGCTTTCCCCTCAACTCAGCAGAAAACGTTAGCACTGCTGATCGCTGTGACAGAGCAACGGGTGACAAACTGCCTTGTCATTTCAGTCAAAGCCACCCACACTTGTCATTAGATTTATCCAGGGTTAACCGTTCATTACGCACCAGCCCGGGCTGCCCGGGGTAGCTGTTTTTCTTCATCTCTTGTCATAACTGTTGGAGGTTGGAGGCGGGAATGAAAGCACCTGCTGGCTGAAGTGACAGCTTTATTCTAGGAGCTGGGGAGTCAGCTGAAAGAAAAAACAAATGGGGACACGAATTACTGGGGTATGCAGTTCGGAAGGACAATGCATTCTGTAGAATTAAGAGTTTGTTTAAAAGAAATTATATAGCAGCTCTCATCTCCTCCTACTTCCTATATACCCTACTTTTTGCACATGTTTTTTCTATGTTCCACTTGTTTCCTTCTCCCACATGAAAATACTTTTTAGGGGTTGAGAGGTTTTTTGGCTAAGAGATTTTGCTGCTATAATTGGGATATATTCAACAAAACTCGTTACCAGTTCTTGTGCCTGTTTTCATTTTAAAATGCAAACATATATGAAAGGATGATGCAGACCCAGCCAGTGTAATCCATTTCACACTCTAACAGCACAATTCCAAATGCATTTTATTTTTAATTTTGCCGTGTTATGTCTCAGTGTGTTAACTGTCTTTGGATTGTAAAGTTACTTTTCTTCATCTTGTGTCTATAGTGTTAGGGTAATACAGTTCAGTGCCTTATCTCTTGCAAGTGGGAATCTTGTTTTGAGTCTCATACTGACTTGCCTTGCCTCCCACTTACCTTACAGCTAAGTGGAAATAAAGATTCAGGTCTTTTTAATTTATTTTTCATTAAGTACCATGCTATTTGTGGTAGAAAGCTCAGCTATACCCCTGGGAGACAGCTACTTCCTGAGTAGCTAAGGGAGAAAGAATAATTAGATTTTTTTTTTCCCCAGCCACTGGAAATAAAATGGCTGTATTTGAGTTATTTTGAGTAAATACTCCACATTAGACTTCTTGATCTGATAAAATTTACTACAGGTACATTACACCTTTGATTGAATTTTTGTAATATGCTCAAGTGCTAGGTATAGTGCACATGCATTTTTTTTTTTTTGTAACATAAACCACCTAAATTCTGGCAATACTGCCAACTGTTTGTTGCTACTGAATAACTTCAGTGCCTCAAACATCCTAAGCAATTTCAGTGACCTAAGCTTTAAAATAATATGACCTGTTACAGAGAGTTTTCTCATTTCCTCCTAGCTTGGCCAACCCCATATAGCTAAAAGAAGCATTTCCGGTAATAAATGTATACAATTATATATTATAGTATCTTTTATATTATACATCTATTTTATATTGTCTTTAATATATATAATATCTCAATATGCTGTATGATAAAAGTAAGCGTATTCTAAAATTGCTGAAGCTTTCCAAGAGAATATAGCATGTATCTCAAATTTGTGTATTGGGACAAGTCTTTATGATTATGGCCATTAAAATAAGGGCTTCTTTTCATACGGAAAAGCAACATTAGTCATCTGACATGCATTTTTCCCTCAGTGTTCTGAATGACAGGACTTTTATCAGTGAAGAGTCTCCTTGTGTATAGAAATACAGCAGGTAGAATCATACAGCGGGTAGAATCGTAGAATCACCTAGGTTGGAAGGGACAGTAGACTGCAAAATTTTCTAGGAACTTCCTAAATTTTTTCTGGCAGGTACCTGGTGTGTTCAGAGCCTAGTATGATGTGGCAGGCTCAAGCTGGGAGGTTTCACAGCTGTTTATTTTGGAGGAGCTGTCAGGCACCTGTGAGTAACTCAGCATGGTTACGTTTCCAGCATGTCGGACGTGCCTCCTCCCCATGCACTGCACAAGAGCTTTGGGGGCTGCAGGGCAAACCAAGGCTGTGCAACACTGCTGCTGTGCAGGTGTCCTGCAAGAAAACAGGTCCAGGGTACCCAGAGAGGGACTAAGGAGAATGAAGTGCCAAGAGAAATCATTACATCCCTTCCCTTTTACTGGGAGAGAGCTTGTGAGGACTGTTAGGGAAGAAGCAAAGGAGAATAGGCGGGATGGTTCTGAGATACAATGAGTGTCATCAGACACCCATTAAATTATTGATAAGGTAGCGGCAGGTGAATCTTTTGGTCTGATACTGGGAGGGGCTTGGACCTAGGCCTTCCACTGGGATGAATATGATCAGTGAGACCTCAATGTCCTCAGAATCAGGCCTTCTGTTGTTACATAGGATTACGTGGTTACTAATGGCCTGTTTTGAGTTTGATTGTGATACATTATTGGACGATTTAAAATCGGAGAGCTTTTCTGGAAGGTGTATCTGGAGGGGGGAGAAAAGGGAAGATGAAAAGAGAGGGAGGAGAGAATGAGTCAAATATTCTGTAAAAGGTTAAACTACTTGCAGAGACAGCCAAGGTGGGAACAAAAGGGAAAGCATCAGGGGATAAGAAGCAAAGCATAAGATTAAGGGGACAATTTTAGATATGATGGCCCAGTAACTTACCTTTATATCATCCTCTTCATGTTAGAAATGATCCTGGGAAGCCAAGCTGTGGTTCAGAGACAAGATGCAATTCAAACACTTGCTTTGATTGTGACCTCTAAGGCAAAGGTAGAAATGACCTTCCTAAAGTTTTGCTTACACAGACGAGGATGAGCACGGAGTTCCAGAGAGAGCTCTGGAGTCAGCTCGTAAAGATTGTGGTGGCTGAATCTCACACAGCATGAAGCTGTGATGCAGTACCTCCCTTGCAGGTAAGTACGTAGGCTTGGCTAAACATCCATGTTGTCCATCTGAACTGTCCACACCAGGATCTGTTTTCTTCACTTTTAACACTTTCTGTCCTCAGAAATTTCAGTTACTCATGCATTGGTTGTATGTAAATAATCCTTACTATTCATTCACTGACTGTCCAGCTAAAATTGGGGTTGAACCACTACAGGGTCAGTTCTGTGTATGACAGAAGAATAGTGAACATACTGCTAATACTTTAGGAACAGGAAGAGCAGTGACCAATTACAAATCTCTTCGCCTTGTATCTCAGTGGGCTGAAATGCTTCAGGGCAAATTCTATGGGAAAGACACGGGTTAGGAACACAGAAAGTAAGACAAAATGCAAAGCAGCTTTTCCAAAGATTGATTATGAGGATAACTAAACTGATTACTCGGTAAGGGATTATTACTGATTTTCACATAGGAATGGATGGTGTATTTATCTGGATCATTTCATATCATAGTTAATAACAGTGGCAGAAAAAGTAGGGAGTGTGTGAATAAAATTTACTGATGACACAAGATAGAAACATGTCTTCAACACAGAAGCCGTTGGTAATATCAGACAGGATTTCGTGGGCTGATAGAAATAAATTAAATGTAATAGTACAGACAGGATAGACATGCTATGGGAATGTGTAACAAATTTCTGCCCTACACTAGGAGCTTGTCAGCTGGGCACATTAGAGGAGGAAAAGGGTTGGTATGTTGATTGTTGGCAGTAGTAGCAAAATTAGCAGTGAGAGAAGCATCGTAAAAACAGATTCCAGGATATATTAAAAGTTGTATGTGCCCTAAACTGGAATAATATTTATGTCACCGGTAAGATAAAATTTTGTGTTTTGTTTTGATCCCTCAAATACAAAAAGAAATAATTCAAGTGGAACAGATATGGGAAATAGCTATCAGAAGGATCAGGGAAATGTTGTGTGGAGAGCAGTGACTACCCTGTCTGCAACAAGTGCTTTCATAAACACAGATGAGAAGTAAGTTAAAGCATGTTTCTTTTTCTCTGGTAGCATTGTCAGTTTAAAGGCTTTGTGCCTCTGTTCCAACCCGGTGCCGTGCCCTTGCCTGCAGGCAGCAGAGCTGCCTGTGAGAGAGAGCCTGGGGGACCAAGGCCATGCAGCAGATGAAGGGCAAGTCCAGTGATGGACAGGTGCTTCTTGAGATGGCATTGACATGCAAAAGATGATACGGGAAGCTCTACTTTTATATTAAGCTCAGAAAATAATAATGATGGAGCAAAACGAATTAGTGTAAAATTAAAGTTTAATTCATTGAAAATGGAAATTAGAAGAACTTTTGCATCCCTTAGAGCAACTCAGGTTCTCAGCCTGCCAGGGAGCAGGGGAATTAAACTGTGTGTGTGCGCCCACAGTAGTCTTGAACAGAACATGAATTGTGTTCGTGCGCCTCTGGGATGGGATGATAGGATGCATTCTTGAGTTATATGTGTAACAACTCATCAATTGAGGCCTGTTTATCTTTATTTTAAAAATCCCAGAACACGGAAACCTTATTTCCCTGCAAATTATGCCTTTAGAATTAATACAACGGTGGTAAACTGATTACCTCATGGGTTCCCTTCCCTCCTATTGGAAGTACGAGGAAGAATTATAAGTAAATTGCTATCTGAAGTTCAGAGGAAGCTTGTACCCGCTCTAATGATGCTCGAGTTCACCAGCTGCTGTGTAAAGTTAAGTCTTTTTTAAACTTTATTTCAGTTGAATGCAAGTATTGCAGCGCCTTGTATCTTTAGCTGTTTTTCTCGGTGGCAAGGCATTCAGATTGGTATAATTCAGATATGTCAGAAACCTCATGCTTGCTGCTTGAATGTGCTTTCTTCTGCCTTGCTATACAGAGGTGACTTTACTTTTTAAAACAAAAACAGGAAAGTGAATTCTAGTGTTTCCTCCTCTTCAAAGCTACTGCCAGTTTAGCCAGGATTTCTGTGCCCTACTTTGTATTTCCCGTAGTGATTTTGATTGGGCACGTCAAGCATTCATTCTCTTTTAATGTGTTTTAATGCATATAAAGGGGAATTCATTAATGGTATCAAGTATGAAACACTCAAGTATCATTAATACAATGAGACTGGATTCTGTTCCTTGAGCATGCTGCTAAATTCAGAGGGATCAGGACTAGATCCTTAGTCAAAAGCAGCATGTGTGATTTATTTTATTTTTTTCCCCCTGTATTTCTTTTAAGTGCTGAAGATGCAGTAAGTTTGCAGGAAAATGTGACTCTTGGAAGGAAGGTGATAGGTGAAAGACGGTTGCTTAGCTTTGTGTCAGAGTGCCTGAGATTGGCATTAATCCCTGCCTCGCTATCTGCATAACTCAACTCAGTCTTGCAAAAAATATTTACCCGGTTCTGTTTGTTACAGAATTGTCAATGTGTCATATTTTTGTCAAGTATCCTGTGCATTTGTTTTTGTTTACTTTTGATTGCAGTCTAATTACTTATATAACCCTGACTTTTTCCTTTTTTTTTTTTTTTTAAGCACGTAGGGTTGGCAGTTCAGTGGCTCTGCTGTTTCCACCACGTCCTATCTAAATTTGCTTGTACCTTGTCAGCAGCTGTATGCCTGCCTGCCTCTACAAACGTTTTCTGCCCTTCTGCAGCAGGTGCACCGAGTCCTCGCTGCATATGTAGCTTTAGGAGTTGCTGAATGCTTATTAATGGTCACCTGCGTTGTCCCTTCTTGACCTCCTTGCACCCTGTGGTTTTTGATCTGAAACTTGCAGGCGTGCTGATGAGCTGGAAAGCTTCTCTGCAGTGGGAAGGGGTGTACTGGCAAAGAGGTTGGCTGTAAGACTTGGATGGAAGAAAGCGTTGGTGACAAGTAAACATCTTTGAGCGTCGGAGCATCACCAGGTTGTGACTCTGGGGTGCAGTTCGGGCAGTGGAACATACATAGCTGCACCGTAGGGACTGAAAACAAGCAGAAGAAAAACCCACTTAGTCAGAAAGACGATGACTTCTGTGAACTCGTGTGTTTCCGTGTGCGAGGCTGACTCCCGTGGGGTCCGCTCTTGCCTTTTATCGTAAACGGCAGCACGCAGCTGAGCTGGTGCTTGCCAGGCAGACCTAAGCCACAGAAAACACAGTTTGACTTTTCGGTGAACCTGTTGGGTCAAGTCTGCAGTTTGATAGGCCTCTGCCACTCATCTTTATGATTAAAGGCTAGTGTAATGGTTCTGTGCAATAGAGATAAAGGTGCTCCATAGCCCAGAAGATCCTTGCTGGCTAAACCAGAGAAGTTTTAAGTCAGTCATACCCTTGCCATTCAGTCATTACATTTTCTCCATCTGAAGCTGCATTGACTGATCTTAAAATTCAGACTGTTACAAAGTTTCACGTATAATTGTAATGAATTAAACTGATAAATGCTGGTGTTTTAATACCAGTGTAGCAAAGAGATGTTACTGAATCATAGCAGAACAAGAGAGCCCAAAATAGTGAGACTTAAGGCTCTTTTCTGGAGTTAATTGGAAATCTTTTATCTGTTTTAATATTTTTTTTTTTCTGAAAGAGTTTCCTTATAACAGCCAGAAGATTCTTTGATTTGGAAAAGACATATTGTTTGATATTTAAAAAGACTTAATGAGAATTAAAAATCAAATATTACATGAAAACATACATGATTTTATTTCTACTTCTGATATGTCAGGAAACCAAACCAAAAATGATTACAACAAAAATATTTCCATTTAAATTTTCAGAAAGAAAATGCTTTTAAGTTGTCATCTGCTCTCAGTAGGTACTCTGAGCTGTTGTGCTTTATGAGCATTTAACAAAAGACAGAATTTTTTCTTTTTTTTTTTTGATAACTCCATGGATATAAGTTAGCAGCATGAAGTATTAAAAATGGCATTTTATCATTTTTTTTAGTACTGTAAGATCTTATTCTTGTAAAATAATAACAGCTGCAGTGTTAGGAATGAAACTATAATTTTTATTTATAGCACATTGATAAACATAGCTTGAACTTTTTAGCATGCAAACTCATCTAACCTTCTGGGGCACCAGAAGGTATGAATTTCCATCCCTAGAGTGACTTTAGAGCACACATACTATTTTCTTCAAAGTGCACCAGGACAAAAAAATTCAGCTTTTCAGCTTTTTTTGGGTGAGTTATCAGGTTCATCTCAAGGTTGAAAAGGATGTTCAAGCAGGCTATTAACTTATGAGTTAAAGTTAGAGCTTCAGTTTGCTGCTTCGAGGAGGACGTAATCTGGGCCCCGGGCAGTTACTTTTCTTTTGACGTGAATGAACATGTGAAGTACGAAATTTAACGCGTTCTTATTTCTGCAAAGAAAAATGTTCTCCTGGTAACATGGTATAAATACCAAGTACAACATCATACATGCTAATAATTGAAGACTTTAAGCTAAAGTGGAGGAATGATGTGTATTTTTTTAAAATAAACCTTATTATTTTAAAGGGGGTTTTGTCTACTCACCTGTTGACAAGTTAGTCCTTTTTATTACAAATGTTAACAGACTGTAGTTTAGTTACTTTACCTTCTTGTCTTGTGGTGCCCTGTAACTAACTTTTAATGTCTGAGGATCTGATTCCTGTCACGGCAGTTTTGGGCTAGCATAGTGCAGTATTTCGAAGGAGAGCTGCAACATGCTTTCACACAGAGACTTTGCTTTCAGCTTATTGATTAACTTTTTAGCTCCTGTGACTGTGGCAGCTGGGCTTAACAAGTACGCAGAAGCTAAGAATACTCTAAATATAACAGGTGATTTTATAGTTCTTCTCTCTATGCAGCTAAGATGTTAAACACAACTCTCCATAAAGAACCACAGAAACTCTCTAGTAGCCTGAGATACCATATGCTGAGTTCATTCATTAACCTGCTTTTCTTTAGCTTCTGAAGAAGAAATTTGTGACCTGTCATTAATTTCTCACGTGTTTCAAAAAGGTGATAATTCTTCTTCAAAGCTTGGCTGCTGGTGTTCATGTGATTGCAAGTATCTTTAGGTTTTTCCTTCAGAAAAAACATGTACATTCTTTTTTAACTTTGCAGTGACAGAAAAACTTGGATGGCAGAGTCTCATTAGAAAGAAAACAGAGGATGCTGCTCTTTTTCTGTCATGATCTCAGGGTGGGAGGTATGAATGTCGTTTGTAGCATTTTTTATTACCTGTGATAACACAGGTCCCAGAAAACAGATTGTTGAAATACGTAATAGTGGATTAGAGAGGGCTGGCACACAGGTGTGAGTACTAACATGTGAATGTTGTTTTAAATGTTAATGTTGTCCCTGACGTGGTCTAGTTGGCACTCCAGGAAGGCTGGCAAAGCCTAGACTGTATGCAAGAAAACATCACTCTCTTGCCCAGCAAATTTCAGATTTTGGCCAGGGAGAACAGGCTGGTCCCTCTTTGCGAGCAGCATCCTTACTGTGCCTTGGGCACAGCTGTCCCCTGGCCATATGGGCAAGTTCAGGGATGCCTCCCGAGCTGGAGTCAGGGCTTGCCCACTAATAGGCGTGATTAACACTAGCAAGAATAGGACAGAAAATGCTGAATAGATGAAATGGTTTAATGTTCCACTGTTTTTTCTGTATTGCTTAGGCTTCTTCCTTTAAACACAGGAGTCTAACTATGAGTGAATCTGCAGTAACTCTTCATTCAAGTGGAAAATATGTTGTCTGTTTTTATGAATCCATTTACAACTGCTTACTCTCCTTTTCCACAGTTGCTTTCTGATCCTTTCTCCTGCTGTTAGCCAGCTTTATATCATCCTTCCCCAAACTCCTTCCACTCCTTTCCTACCCGACGCTGATGTGAAAGGAGGCAAAAGTGACACAGCGGTAGAGCCAGGCTGGGTAGATGCTGAAGGTGGTGTCACACTAGTGACGGGCACGCTTTTCCAGCTTTTCCAACACAGCCCAGAAATTAAGGGACCCTGCAGAAGGAAACCCCTGGGGAGGTGGGAGCCCTGTGCTGAGACCCCTTTCAAAGGTGGTGCAGCTTCCTCTGCACTGTGGTCCCTGGCCCCCTCCTGTTTGTGAGGGGGGAGGCAAAGCAGGGCAGGTGCTTCATTACTGAACCTTTTTTTTCCTTTCACTCATGTGTCTGCCTGACTGAAAGTCACCGGTGTTGCACAAGTGATTTGTTTGGCTGAGCATCCTCCCTGCTCTGGTCTGTAACCCACCAGGGCAATGAGAAGAAATGGCTGGGGTGAGTGTATGTTGATACATCTATATATACGCACATACATGGATACCCCACACACCCCTCATATGTGTGTGTGTGTGCGTGTGTGTGTATGCCCATACAGCCTTGGTATTTGGTATTACATGTATGCTTATGTGAAAGGGAAGGACAGCAAACACGTTGCACCCAAGTGAAGAGAAAATGGCAACGGGTGAACCAAAAAGTTTGAGGTGCTCATTTAAACTGAATAGTAGTGCTGATTTAGCCAAGTCCTGCAGCTCTGGAAGATGGCATCAGAGTAGAATCCTATTATATCTCTGTATTTCTTTCCGTATATCTGTCACTGGCTTATCAATAGTCACTTCAGGAGCAGAATGCTCTGAGGCAACATAAATGCAAAATAATGGGGAGAAGGCAAAACCAATGTTGTTGAATTGAAGATAATTATCAAAAGTTCAGTATAGATTTTTATTTTGATTATTCCAGCTCCACCACGTGTTTGGAATGAAGTGGCTTAATCTACTTGTATAAGCGGAAAACCTTCAAATACAAATATTTTGCGATGCCTTTGCATTTCTCACTGCAGCTAATACCAGAAGTTCTCAAATACCACAGCTCTGTGAGCAGTGCTGTGTTTTGTGGTTACCTAGAATTTGTATTTCTTATGAGAAAGATATAGCCTAATCTCGTAAGATTTGAATTTAAACCTCTGTACGTTTACTCTGACTTCTGAATGGCAAAAGCCGCATTTTGTTGCTTGCTCATAGAAGCCAATACAGTATCTTCCAGAGAGCACAAACAGGGCTTTCTTGCCCTTTGACATAACAACTTGACTTATTTTTCCCTAAATCTATAAAGTCAGTTATTCAGATTGAAACCTTCCAGTTGCTCACTACGAAGGAGTGGGAGTTGGCAAGAAATATTCAGAAAATTCATGTTGCTATTCTGGGTGCCTCATAAAAAAAAAGGGAGAGAGAATTTGTGTATCGGTGGTTACTCTATATGGATGTGAATTTTTTTTTTTCCCTCTGGCAATTTCATTTTTCAATTCCGGAGTCAAAGCTGCCTTCTGAAGAGAGGTCTGCATTTTGCCTTTTATTAAAAAACAAAAAACAAAAAACACAAGAATAAGAAAAAACAAACTTGTAGCCTTCCCTTTCTGTCTTAACCTGTGGGGAAGCATTTGCACTTGTGCTGTCCTGTTGCACCCTGAATCTGGCTGTGCAACACAGGATGGTTCGGTGCGGTTTTCTTCTCCAAGCTCCCAGGATATGCTGAGAGACAAATTCTTCAGCTCAGGCAGCAAAGGTCCAGGATGTCAGAAGTTGGAGCATTCGGTTCTCTCTACTAAACTCTCCAGGCATGTCCCATTTCATGGACGAATGCAACAACTCCTGCAAAGACGGGCACATTTTGAAAACAACCAACCAACCCCTTGCCACCACTGTCTTGCTTTAAAAAAAAAAAAAAAAAAAAGCGCGTTGGTGTATAAAACTGCGTCATATATGTATTGCCTTCAGGGTGTCGAAAGGGCTTTCTTTGGAGCCAGATACTTCAAAGGAAAACCAGTCCCTGTGTGTGCTGTACCATGCTGTGTGGCGGGGTTGGCGCTATGCCTACGTTTGGCTGAAAACCTGTGCCATCTTCCTCCAGAGTCTCACACTTAGCAGAGGTGGGACGTTGATCCCAGACGTTACTGCTGCTCCTTCCATCAGTAGGGTCACCTATCTGATCATTGACGGCATTTCTCAGAGGGTCTCTTGCTTGCTCCAGTCTCCTTGAAGTCCCAAGTTTGGGCAAAGGATGTCTGCAACTCAGATGTAAGGAAAAAACTATGTTGGTGTTGGTGTTGCCCCATTTTAGTGAGGCATTTCTTTTTGTATTCCTTCCTGTAAAAAGAGAGGCTGAAGAGCCCTGAAATTACAAAGCCCTCTCCTACACTTACTTTATTTTGAGGTAATGATTTCTAGCTTGGTTACAGCAGCTTTCAGCGACTTTGAGCAAGTGCTTTCTCAGCCGCACCTGGTATTGCCTGTCTTTGCTAACAAGTCTCAGATGTGTGTTTGCTGGGGCGGGTGTGTAGGGGGGTAGATTCGTATCTGTCTAAGGGAAGCGCAATGTCTCGCTTTGAGGCTTCAAAGGGGCTGGGGTGTGCGTGAGTGGGGGACCATGAGCTCCGTGTCACCGCTGCAGCTTATAAGTGAAAGGGACCGGGTGGGCATGGATATTGTGGTTGCTGTCAGACAAACAAACGTGGCCCCCTGTGATTCTCTCAGAGCATGGGAACAAATCTGTGTGAAAAGGATGTTCAAGCCATTTCATAATCAGCTTCATGGCTGGGTTTTGGAAATTCTGTAAGGGCTGCCAGAAATCAGTTGTCTTGAACAAGGAAGAAAGGTTGAAGAAATGGAATAGAAAAAAAAAAACCCACTTGACTTGACCCATATTAACATGTCCCGGGAGACAAAAAAGGATGGAGATTTCTAAAAGAAGAAGCCGGGCTGTGCTGTGGCAACGGAGCGCAGCACAGCGCGCTGCTGGAGGGGGGCAGACGCAGGGACCAGGTTCCCTCCCTCGCTGACCTATTGGCAGGCGAAAGCGAACCAGAAAAAATCACAGCGTTCTGCCAGGCAAACAGTTCCCGAGGAGTTCCTGAAATGGCCTGGCAGGCCTAAGGCTGGTGTCACGCAGCACGCTAGGGACAGACGCTCTCTGTGGTAAATGATGGGGGATTTTTCTGAGGCTGCGCCGGGATGCGGCAGCAAGGCGTTGGAGCAAGAAAACGCATTTGGTTTTCTGAAAGTGTGGCATCAAGCTCTGATTTGTATGGTCCACACTGAAACGCAGACCTGATCCTTTCTGATCACCATACAGCATATCTAGAGTGTAAAAGAAGGGCAAAGAGAAATCATAGTATCTAGAGTACTGTATAGTATCTACAGAGAGACACGCATCGTTAACAAAATCTGATAGAAAGACAATTAGTGGCCAGGATGGAAAGCTGTAACATAGAGGTGAGCAAGCTGGACAGGTGTAAGAAATGTAATTTACCTGTCTGCAAAGGATAATAAAGTAGTCATTCTCTGCTTAACTATGGCTATAAAGCTCTTATTAAAACCAGCCTGGAGAGCGTGTAGCGTGCAATGCCCAGGTGGGACGACAAGCATAAAAGGGTGCCTTTAGTTGATGTCATGGCTTTGCATTTTCTGTTCCTTTCCGAATTATGCTGATCAGGGCTTAGAATGTCATTAAGCTGCAAGTGCTTTTTCATGCTTAGAAATCCTATTTTGCCTAACTTTTTACATTACGGAGTATTTTTAAAGAATAAGAGAAACGCTGAACTGTCTGTAGGTAACTATAGAAAGTAATTTAATTATGTC
This sequence comes from Chionis minor, assembly GCA_013398295.1. Taxonomy (NCBI): domain Eukaryota; kingdom Metazoa; phylum Chordata; class Aves; order Charadriiformes; family Chionidae; genus Chionis; species Chionis minor. The sequence goes on along the minus strand of VZSF01009852.1, from coordinate 85,029 downwards.
AATTTAATGGTTTTCTTTCCTTTTCTGCTGTTAAGATTGTCTGTGTAAAATGCACACTTTTTCAGCCTTTTGACAAGTACCCAAGAGGTTTGTGCATCAGTTGTTTGAACAGGATCATTCTGATTTCAACACGTAATAGTCACCTCAACGCCTTTTCTACAGATTTCCATTCCTGTGTAACCTAATATGGTTATAAAGTATACTTTTAAATGAAGTCAGACATGATTTGGCTGAAACTGCTAGGGTTCTTCTCTTTTGACTTAGAGTGGTGCGTTTGCGATTTGAGGAACTCTGATGCAAACAACTGGGAGAGCGTTGCCAAATTCTCTATAAAATCGCAAGCAGCATCCAGAACCGACTTCTTTCACTTTTACTCTTCTGCGCAATAATAAAAATAAAATACAAATCCTGACTGGAAATAAGTATATTAATTTTGCTTCATCAGGTACAAAGGGAGTAATTATTGAACAAAACGGCTATACATTTTTTCCATTAAAATGCTGGTGTCATCAACCACACTAGAATAAGCACAAAACCTTTCTGTGGTAATTCGTAGAGTTGATCAGGGTTTCTGGAAATCAGGAGTTCAAAAGTTGACCCACATAATAACTTTGATTAGAGCTTTTATTATAAATTTCAGCACTGATAGGTAACTGTACAGATGGTAAAATTTAAGTTGCTTGTATGGTAGTAGAACTTGATCGTTCATCTACCCTCATTTTGTAGAAGAGGAATATGATCTCGATTAGAAGCAAGTCTGTATACAAACACAAATGTAGTCCCTTCACTAGAATTGTACTGATCTGCTAGGATAAATTCAAGTAGCAGACTTTATTTTGTTTTTAAAATATAATTTCCTAACACTTCATAAAAACCTGAAAATATAACTTTGAAACATGATTTTTAAAAATCGTAATTATTCAGTTATGCCTTGAATTACAAATTGGTTGTGCATGGATTCTAATTGTGCCTGATATCTGGTATTGGGTTATTCTGCAGATAACATAACCAGCTGCAGAATTTAATGTAATCTCTTAAAAGCTGCAGAAATACTAATCTCTGAACAGCCTATCTAGAGGGCATTTCTATGCCGTATTCAGCTGAGAATTTTAAGTAAAGCCGGACATTCAATGTGATACTTTATTTAGCTTTTCCTAGGTTATAAATCTTACCATAAAATGTAATTTATTTACCATTTCTAAAGAGTACATAATAATTTTGCCTATGATTTGTTAAATATTTTTTTGCCTTATATGCTACCAATAATATATTACTTAGTGCTAGAAATGGGATAGGGAAAAGAGAAGAAATATTGTTTCCAAGCTGCTAAACTGTGTCTTAAAGCTGTAGGGTTTGGGTCACTGATTGTTAGCATGGTAGTAAAATACCTGAACAGACACTTTTGCTGTCGCAGGTCTTTGGACTTTTCTTTTTTAGGGACTTTAACTGAATTGTTATGGTAAGTGATCATAAATTCACAAGACTGAGATATGGTGGAGCATGGGAAGAGAATGAGGCTTGTAGCAGGGAAATTTCGCTTTAGGGGGCTTACGGCACTAGTTTGGTAAAATAATTACTTTATGTCTTTGCAGTTTTGCTTATTATTTCTCTGTTGAAATTTTCTTCAGTGTTTTCTCCAGCATACGAAATGCAACGTATTTGTTTAATTAAAGTTTGCTCTATAGCTATAGCTGTGTCTAGATCTCTATGTACATATTTAATTTAGATAAAAAACCACTATGTGACAATGGATGCCATTGCATTCTAGAAATTTCAGGTGACTGCATGGAATCTCCGAGGTAATGACTTTTTATGTCACGTCCAAGCTGAAAACTGACTGACAGGACATATACATAGTGAAGTTTTCCCCATTGTTTTCTGTACATCAGTTTAATATTTTAAACAATATCAGGTAGAGCGGTTATAAAGCCAGACTTCTTTTGCTTCATGCATATGGACTTTTCTCTTGGACCTTTGTATCTTGTGCATGTGCTATGCTCTTCCTCAATTAAATTGTTTGGAGAATTACATACATGCATTTGGTCCTGTGCAGTGACCTGAACCATCTGGTTCTTCCTGCGTTTTTTGCCTTGTAGTAAACCATTCTAATGTAGCTCTTGTAATGGATTTTGAGTAAACCATTGCTATTTTTTGTTGATAAAATAGAAACACACGCTTTGGGGTGTATTTCTGTAAAAATAATGCTGCTTAAAGTGAGGGGTTCAGCTGGCCTTTGATGTGTAGGCATGTGAAAAGGAATTGCAGAATAATGAATCTGTAAAGTTACTCTGAAAGCAGGGTAGAACACAGCAAAATTAAATAGAAGAGTAAAGAAAAGTTCTTTTCCAGAAAAAAAAATTATCATGTCATAGCTCCCCAAACTTAAATTTGTTACAGTAAGTAAAGATTTCTTGTATAACGAATGTTGTGTTAGAAAAAACCATTTTTGTCTACCTTTTAATTATTGTTTATCACTAGATGTTTCTTGTGAGTCCCTGAAGGTATGTGCACATCTGCTTTGGGACTAAAGCTGTTCTCATTGAACTAAACGGCCTGTGCTGACTTCTGTTGAAAGCAATGGTGTGGAGAATGAATTCACCCCATTACAGAGTCTGGTCTTTAGTAGGTACAGAACTGGGCCATTTATTTACATTCACTTGTGTTTCTTCCTCCATTGGGACGCAATAAACCTGACTATAATCCTCTTGAGTGCTATTGGTTTGAATAGCTTTACTTTCTTTGCCTATAAAAACAGGGTAACTTCTCCAAACAGTTTCCAAGCGATAGGTCGAAATAATTAATACACATCTAATGGCTAAGTTGGTGGGATAACACTTTGCTTAATGGGATTAATTCCATGCTTGGATATACAAGAAACTCCCAAAGGCACAGATGAGGATACTGCAAAGCACCTCGAAATAATACTTGTCCTTAGTACTTTCCCTCTTCCCCCCTGTCATATAAGGAATACACACTAAGTCCAGATGTGAACGAATTATGGATTAATCAAAGCTAATCTCAAAAAAGCATTTGTGTTAAGGAAGAAGAGTGTTTTGTTTGATACAAGCCCATGCATTATCTCGGCAGCCCAGGTTTGGGTTACATATTTTAAGTAAAATATGCAATAAACAGTTCTGTGGCAAGAAGAAATTTTAATGGGTAGAAGTAGAAGGATTTACATAGAGAGTACATAGCAAAAGTAAATGTAATGCTAAGGATCCTTTTCATGTTTAGGAGAAAATTTATTTCTGGTGGGCATTTGATCATTTGGCAATCTTTCACCCCATCCAACAGTTCTGTAACTGCGCTTTCGAACACTGTGCTTTGAATAGAGCTTACCTATGCTCCAACTGTTATGCAAAATGGAGCTTGTGTAAAGTTCCTTTGCATTCTAAGTCCATCTCAGTTGCACATAGAAAGTAAACAAATACAGTTTCCAGGCAGTCTTTTTATCTCTATTAACACCTCGGAGACTTCCCAATAAGGCTTTTTGTTGATAGAGAGGGGGTGTATAAAGTAAATGTAATGTGAAAATTTTCATCCATTTTAGAAGCAGCACAAAGCATAAAACCTTAAACGAAATACATGTATGAGATGATTGACAAGCAATTAGGTCAGTGTACTGATCGTGCAATGCGTAATTCTACACTTACAAAATTAGTTGGGGCGAGAAAAATCAGAGTCAGCATAATATCCCATCTTAAGTAGCCGTTTCAGGTACACACTCTAAAAATCTAAGGTATGAACAGAATTGTTCTATAAACTGTAAGTTTATAGTAAGTGGCTGAGAGCTATTTGTCTGCATTAAGATGCAAGCAATAAATACAAGGAATGTAAATGCTCTAGAAGTAGCTATGACATTCCTCCAGGAAAGTAAAACAAAACAAAATCCGGTCCTAAACAACAAGGTAGGATTTCTGTGTGCAGTGTTTATGGAAAATCTTTTCCTGAAAAATCCCGAATTAAAACCAAAAGGGTAAATTCAGTGCTGTAAATTAAATTAGTTTACATCGCTGATGACAGCTCACCTTTCCAGGTTCCTTATACCAATTTACATGACCTAGACAGAGCTTTTCAGACAAGGACCGCTCTGTTTCTACATGCTTTACAAAGTACGACACGCGCATACTAAACTTCACAAATAAGATCAGCTTTGTAGTTTATAACAATACGCGCGTTCTTATCAGCCTTGTTTCCTAATAAGATCAACCTTACGCAGTCACTCTCTTCATCAGTGGGCCCATTTCCACCGAATTTCACAGAGGGGTTAAGGTCTCAATAGGCAATTAAATTTCTCCAGATTTCATGAGGACCAGCGGCTGGGTGGAGGGAGAAACTCGAGGCAGTGCCTGCGTGGCAGCAGCGGGAGCTCAGCAGGGACCTCTTTGGTTCAGGCTGCCGCTGGCTGGCTGATGGACCTCCACAGCAAATACCACCGCTGGGCAAGGCTGGAGTTGTGTGACCTGCAGGGATGTGAGGGTGGGAGAAGGTTTAAGGCATGTTCAGAGATGCTGGGATTTTTTTATAGTGTAGGAATAAAAACGGAAGGAGGAGAGGAAGCAGAGAATTGCATATGGGGATATAAAACAGAGAATACAAATTAGTATCGTGAGTGATTTCCATATATTTTTTTTTCCCACCTGTTTGTGCTAACTTCATGTGTCTATAATTCAACTTGCTCCTGGTTTAATGCAAATACAGATCAACTTCTGAAATCCCATCTCTATCTTCATATGTGCTCGCTAGTATAAAAATAGATCATTCAGTATTTGTTTTGGTGGACTGATATCACACCCTAGTACTAACTCTGGTGGACTGAGTGTTCTTGTAGAATATTGCCACTTTTTTTCCTTTACAAAAAAGATCTGCAAAAATGCCAGTGTGTTAATGTTCAAATACTTTCTTCTCTGCCCCTCTGAAACCAGGACATTTAAGAACGATACGAAATCTTACGGTCTTTAGTGTGTTCTAGTTGTCATCCCATCCTTTTTTCAGCATGCAGAACATGAGCCGGTCACTTCGCAATGAAATGTTCACAGGAATTGATGGAGCTTTCCTGGATAGAGGGAATGCAGAATCCGGCCTGTGCTTTTCTGACAAGCTGACCTGGAGCATTGCTTTGTGCAATATTGTCTGTAATTACTGCTAGCAAATGAACTCTGAAGTTGAACCTCTTCTGGGAAAGGATTTCATGTTATTAATAGGTCTGCAACGTAAGTTTAAATACAGAGTGGTCACCTGGACTGTCAACTACATATAACACCAAAAACACCAGAAAGCTTACAATGCTGACTATTTTCTGTTTTCAAAACATAAGAGCAATTTTAATACCCATATTATACATCAACAACAGAAATTATGATTTTTTTTTTTTTCCAACTCTGCACCATTATGTTCTCAATTTTGTTATTCTTACTGATTTTAGATAGCTTTGTTTGGAAGCTCTCATAGTCCCTTTCAGCACAGTAGTTACTATGACCAACGAACAATTGGAAAAAATATAGTTAATACAATAGAACTTAACTACCAGAATAGATATCAGGCATGACTGGAGACTTTACTTAATATTTGCCAAAGTAGTATGATGGCTAGCAGATACCTCTGTTAACACCTCTCATTTGTTAGTGGTGATATAGAGATATACTTTAATGTATATATTGGATGCAGGAATTACCTTGATAAATTTTAATATTAGTTGCATGCACTGTAGATATGGGTAAAGCATAATTGTTTACTTTCATCTCAGTCACAAACACTGACATAGGAAGGTGTGAACTCTTACTGTAAATATACAGCAAATTTTCTTTGTGATGAGAGCTTGGGGTCCTCTTTCTTTCCTTGTTTTGCCTTTCCCACAAGTTTATCTCTCCACAAAGAAGCAATTAAGAAGGTACTAACTCCTAGTGTCTGAGATTTTGAAAGCACTTCAATATTTTTGACCGTTAAAACATTACTTTTGTTATCTTATGGGTGGCAGAATAAAGGTATTGCATAAAGGCATAAATGATAAGGAAATTCTTTCCTCCTATTTCCCCCACCTCACTACAGGAATGCATTGCTTTTTAACAGTCCTTAATTCAGTCAAAATCTGTCAATATATAGGCTCTTCGTATTTGCCACTTCCTACCTATGTATGAGAAGGTATGTCTCAAAATATAGCCTCTTCTCCCCCCCACCCCCCTTTATCCTGTAATACAATCTGAGATAAGGTTTGCTAAAACTGGGTGTAGTCCCCCCTTGTGATAAAATGCAGTGATAGAGGAATACTGGCCACAGTTACATCACTTGACAGAGGAGCACAGGCCTCTGCAATGAGGTGTTAATGGGGACATAAAGCCATGCCCCGTGCTCCACTTCCAGATAAATGGCAAACACTCTTCTCTCTCGCAGTGTTTTATTTTGCCACAAAGTTTTAGGTGTATTGTTGCCACATACTATGAAAATGCGAACGGTCCCAAATTAGAAGAAGAACATTTCAGAGGTGGAAGAAGCAATTCCTTCTTTTCTTAAGGGGGATTTGTGAGGGTCTGTGGAATTTGGGTTTGTTCTGAGACCCAGTGAGGACCAGGTGAGGTTTATTATGATACTTCCATTTTGTGGTAGTTTGTCCATTGGCTCTTTTTTATGAGGCCTGTGAAATACTTTATGTTCAGAGCGTTGCTTTCAGGGTGGAATATTCCCCAATGGTATTATCACTATTGTTAAGTTTTGGTGAGCAATAATGCAAAAATAATATGCAGGGGATTAATACTAAACCAAGCTTTTAGTCAACTTTTCTCTTTACTTGGTATGTAACTGCTGTTGCATGGGTTTTTGTCTGTGCATCTCCTAGCAGAGGCAGGACATGACACACATGGCTGTCCATTAAGTGGGTCAGCAGCCGGGGACTGAAGGCCTGCTCTGAAACCTCTCCCTCTGCAATGTGTGTAGCTACTACAACGTATGGAGCCTCAGCCGTTGGGGCCGGCGTAACCTTCTTCCTGCCTGATAACTTGCCTCTGTAAGATGATTTAACTATTTCTCTGCTAGACACCAAGCTTCACTAGTAATTTTTTGCCTTCAGAAGACTTCTTGCAAGCGGACGTCTGTACAAGGACTGTGATGAAAACATGTCAAGACTTTGCAAGTCTTAAAACAGTCTATTCCCAGCTGTCCTGCTGGATAAGCTAAAGTAAATCTTGCAGCCTTTCTATGGCTTTGCATACGTCTACCTTCCTTATGACTCAGTCATGGTATTTATCTGCTGAAAAACAGTATATGAGGAATGTGTTGAAAGCCTTGGATAACGGCCACCTGGGTTTTGCAAAAAGCTGCTATAGGCTTAACCTAAAAAAAGTGGATGGCTTTCATTACTGGGGGCTTGGTGCCCTTCCTGACATCAACTGTCTTGGCATGGATTAGATCTCGTGCTATAAGTGAGCTTAGGTGGTAATTTATCCTGGAGAAAGGAGAGGGAAAACTAGTTCCATGCCAGTGTGATTACCTGCGATGAGCATACAGTCACGGCTTTGACCGTACATCAAGGACGGCTCCTGTAATTGTCATGGCTTTGGTCCACGTCAGCTGCAACACAAGGAATTGTTCATGGGCCGACTTACTTCTGTAAATAGCCGTGTAGCTGCAGCTCTCCCTCCAGCACTTCTTCCCTCAGCTTGCATTGTTGTGATGGGAGAGTTTCCTACTTTTCTTCTCTTGCAGCTGATCAAGAGAGTTGAAACTGAGCTCAGTCTGAGACAAAACAGTCCTGTTAAGTCTCTTGTTGGGCTTGTGCATTTATTTGGACACAAGCTGTGAAATCAGGGTAGTCCCTCCCTGCACTAAGAAGAGCACGCACTGGTAAGTCTGTGCTTGCTGATCGACTCAGAATATTTTGTGCACAGATATTTCTATTACTTCATTACCCAGCTAGTAGAAGGTCATTTCCCACCAGTAGTGATGGCCAGCATAGGCTTAATGACTTTTGGAAGTCAGAAGCTAGGACAAAAGGGAGTGAGGAGATGCCTTATAAATCTCCCTCTTGGGGACTGTTCTTCATGCTGTCAGTATACTTGATTACTGGAGCCATCAGCAGTGAGATAGCTGCAAGCTGTTTAGCGTAACCATATTTCCACTGCTTTTTGTAATGCCTAACTTTAAAGTGTTAATTTAAAGTGCTAGGGGAATGGCTGCCCTGCCTGTGAGGTGCTTGCTGAATGTAGAAACGCATCTGATTGTGATCAACAGCATCTTGTGTCTGACTTGGTGTCTCTTTTTCAGCCTTGCAGCATGTAGTCTTTCTGGGATTCCCAGTGAGCTGAGATGCGTAGACTGAATTCTTTTAAGTAGTCCTCCATCATGTGCATTGGGTTGTAGGAGCTAAAGATGAAAAGGCCACCTAATAGTAAATCAGTCTGGAGTGAGTTACTATTGTGGGGTGCGCAGAGGAAACTGGTAAGGGAAGGGGTAAAGAGACCTAGAAGCAACCATTTGAATAATAAATCTTGCCTCTTGGGACACTTAACACCAGATGGGATTAGACAATAGAAAAGTTACAGCAGGGAGCATCTTTTGCATTAACGAGATTAAACTTTGCTATCTTCTTACTAGATAGGTCTAGTAAAAACACAAGTCTAATCTAAAACCCCTATGAAAGCTGGAAGAGCTGCACTGCTTGCATCTGTCACCTGAGCTTCTTGGACATCCAGGCTCTGCAATCACCCTACGCTTCAGGAAAGCCCTTTGCACCTAGTTCTTGCAAAACTGAGAGTGAAAGCAGTTGCTTTTTCTGAGAATGACTGACTGTTTTGACGAAGCAAGGAGTCCCCTTCCAGAGATGAGCAAGGCACTCCCCTCCTTTCTGTTTCTGATAAGGCACGCATAAGGGCCAGCATGCACCAGGGCTCTGGAAAGATTCGGAAAGCATAAAGATTGCCTTATTTAACAATATGTTAAAAGTTAATCTTCACCTTCAGACTGGAAAGGTAGACCATATATTGTTTTTTGCACACACTGGGTCCTGTTTCAACAAATCAGACAGCTGTTGGAGGTATTCCTGTTTTGCTCCTGTTACAGTACCCTGTTTATTAGAGTCTTTATTCCATGATATGGAGAAAATGTTTGGCCCTTTGTGACAATTTTCCTTCTTTTGAATCTATTTCTTTCCAAATAAATCAGATGGAAACTTGCATTATTTGAACTTTGTGATAGTGCCTCCCTGAAAGGGATCCTAGAGGATTATGAAGGGCTCACCAGGATCCTAAAGCACTTAAACTTGACTTCATGTTTCCACAGAGCTAACGTCCTTTGGCATGAAAAAGTGGAAGTTAATGACCTGAAATACTTTCCTTTTTAAAATGTATTTATTCTGGCTGCCTAATGTCTGATATTGTAACCTGAATCCTGATCACATCAGTAGTTTGTTTCGTGGCTTTAGAGCTGAGGACAGCAGCAAAACATAACATTGAACTTCATGGGCACGAGCTGTGCTTTTGGCCGTGCTGTGTTTCATAAATATGTGATGGCATATTAATGACAAATGCACTTGTATTGGCAATTGTAATTGTATGAGCTAAAGATGGAAAGGCCACCTAATAGTAAATCAGTCTGGAGTCACTTACTGTTGTGGGATTCACAGAAAGAGCTGGTAAGGGAAGGGGTAAGAGACATGGCTTTTGGCCATGTTGTGTTTCATAAATATGTGATGGAGTATTGGTGACAAGTACTGTCTTCCTCAGTGCTGAACGAACTGGTGGTGGGGAAAAGAAAACCTGAACAGTAATGTAAATAGCTTTTAATTTTTTTGCCCAGGCAAGTGACTGGTATGAAAAGACAAACCTGGAAGCTTCTTCAGGCAGCAAGCTCAATGGTATTTTGCTGTGGTGGGGTTATCGTATCTTCCAGTGGTAAGAGCCTGCTGGCTTTCCTTAGGCATCCTCAATTTGTAGATATGGCAGGGGGGAGGTTTTATGTTGAAAGTGTTTCTTGGCCCTGTAATCTTAATATAACTTAACAATCAACAGGACTATCTTTAGTCTCTACGCAAAGGGAAAAGACTCCTGACTTCACCTACTTGGTTTGATGCAGGGGACGCTTTCACTTCACTCATTTCTGTTAGGTGGATACTGTGCACGTCAGACCTGTTAACACACCGTGCCTGCTGTAACCCAGGCCTTTTCTTCCTCAGTTGCTGTCAGTCAGATTTTTCCATCTATCTGCCCAAACAATGGCGAGGAGGAGCCTCTTCCTTCTACAAGGGAAGGAGGATTTGGCCTCTGCTGCTTCAGTCTTGGACTGTCCCAGGTTTGTTTATTATTTATGAGTAAAAAATACAGAAATATATAGATAAAGGTATGGGTTTTATGACCAGCATTATTTCATAATTTTAGGTGGCCAACTTTTAGGCATTTAGTCTGAGCTGTACGTTCAGATGCGAGCCTGTACACACTTGAAGTGAAGCACCATGCGGGGTGCTCATCTCTCTTCCCTTTCTGCCCTGAGCCCAGGGGGTTCTTTGGTTCAGCATCTTGTTTTCAGGCAGCAGCAGCGGGGCAAGATCCACAATGCCCGGCCTCTCCCTGTGTTCAACCTCCGTAGAAAAAATCTGGTGGGTGTCCCACGTGCGGGGTGGTGGCGGTGGCATGTGCAGCTGTGACAGTCTGTCCCCTGGGTGGGCCTGGAAACACAAACCTGCAGCAAGAGGTTTTTGGAAGACGAGGGGTAGAAGGGAGGTGAATTGCATGCAGCAACTGTGAGTCCCGTGGATCACTGCTGGTGGAGGACAGCGGTGTCTGAGAAAAGGTCTCTGCTTCGCCCCGGCACGTAGCTGTTGGGAGAAGGCACTACAGTTTCTGCCTTTAAACACCTTCATATGTATCTGCAGTTGCATCAATAAATCTCTTGTGCTGGGATTGGTTTTCATGGGCTTCTCTGAGAAACTGAGTTTTAGGGAAGGTAAAACTCTTCATTTATAACTGTGTTACTGAATTTTGGTAACCCCTAAAAATAAAACTCTGACATGACTCACTTAACGAGGGCCATGGGAGAGAGAAAATTTTATGGTGGATAGATTTGATCTGAATTTACAAGTACTTCAGCTTTTACGGTCTGTATTTCTTAAGCTGTTACCAGGAATCATGGTCTAACTCAATACAGATGCACACTAAAACTGTTGGAGGGGGAAAATCCTATTTAAACAAAAAATGCACCAGCGTGTTTCAAGGGTCCAGGCTGTGTTTCAGTGATTCACTTCAGATCTGGGACTGGCTGCATTGAGCCGGCAGTGGCGGCCAGCCCCATGGACGGCACCCCGGGCAGCCTGGGGGTTCAGTGCCCACCGATCGTGCCATATTTTTGAATGGGGCGGATGTGTCTGGACGTGTGGTTTGGAGACTCCCTGGCTGTCTCTGTGCCTGGAGCCGCTGGAGACGCATACAAGCGGTGGGTGGGCAGGTGGCTGGAGATAAACCCCTGGTACCACAGCCACGCTCACGAAAGCTTGTGCTGGGTCTGAGCCCGGCGATTGAAATTGCTCTCTGAAACCGCACCGTACCGGGCGGGCTGCCGAGTGGAGCTCTCGAAGCGGGCGCCCGCAGCACGGCCTCCCTCGCCGGCCCCCGGGCTTCCTCTGCTTTGGCTGCTGGGGTTGCTGTCGGTCTGTTGCTGGAGGGCTTTTTTTCTCACTCGCTTGTCACTAGCAGATGGTGTGAGTTCGGGTTTTTTTGTTCCCCTCCCCATGCTTTAAAAAGTAAAAGGCCCCAGGGGGTTGTTGCGGGGGCACTGGCAGTGCTGCTCCAGGGGTGTGAGGACGGAGCAGGATGAGGGAGGTGTGCGAGGTCGGGGTCCGGCTGTGCGTGTGCACCAGCTGTGGACACACCAGAGTGTCTGGGCATAGAGGAGGGCAGGGCTGCATCGCTGGGTGGGAGGAGGGAAAAAAGAGGAGAAAAAGGCCGGAGTAAAAGTCCAGGCTTTGGAAGGCGGAGGCACTGGGAAGAAACTTCTCAGTGGCAGAAGCGCAGCTTGGGAAGGAGTCCCAAACACGGTGGCAGGCAGCTGGGGTTTGGGACCGAGAAGGGCTGGCAACCTTGTTGTGAAATGCAGCCGTGCCACACTTACTGACCCCATCTCTTTCCCCACTGCCTCATCTGCTGTGGCTCTGCCAGTCCTCTTGTCAGCTTTCCATAGTTTCTCCTGCACAAACTCCACAAAAAAAAAAAAAAAAAAAAATCTCCCCATAACTACCTAGTGCTGTAAGTTGCATAGTTTGTTTCTGGTTTTCCTTACCATATGGGGGTCTATGAGTAAATGTCATCCCCGCTGTGCCATGGGAGATCTAACTGTGCAGCTGTTGGCATAGGAGCATGCAGTGAGCAAGTGTGAACTTTCTAATTGCTGTCCTTCAGAGCTTGCTTCCCTCCCGAGCAAGAGCACCGCTTTGACCTCATCCTTAGGTCCTTGTGTATTTGTGTATCTAGACGTCTGCCTGCGACTCAACTCCTTTTGGATGACCAGAGAGAGGGATGCTGTTTGTCTGAGCCACGTTTAAGCAGTAAGCTTGACATTTACAATGCAATTTAACTATATTCCCTGCCAGCCAGTGACTTGACCTTAGCTGTGCCGTATGCCTGCGCTCAGAGATCTTGCTTTAAAACCCTGATGTATTTTATTGGACTGCTGAAATTCAGGCTAGTAAAACACTGGTATATGAATATTGAAAAGATGCTGTGCAAGTCACGCCAGGCACTGGGTTAATCTGTAATGCTAACAGAGTGGGAGTTATCAGTGAAATGTTTATTCTCTGTGGCTTGCTGTGCGCGAGGCAGCAGAGTGTGGCTGCCCCCTCAAGCCTGGCAGGTTTGGCTCTGCCCAGCTCCCGTCATCAGCTCATCCACCGCTGCTCTGCAACCTCGGCCTCAGCTCCTCAAACAGTGGTACGGGGCTGGCGAGGGGCAGCGAGTACATTTTTGGCAGTGCGCAAGGGACCGGCCTTCTGTTCGTGCGTGCTGTGCAAATATCGAAGCGGCAGTAACCCCTTCTCTAGCCATTTTAAAAACTGAACTGATCCTGTTTATGTGAATGGATGCTAACTGGTTTAACTGCTACTTGTACACTGCGCTTCATATCTCTTTGACTTTTGTTTCAATAGGCTTTAGATCTTTTGTCTTTTTCTCTTTCTCGCTTTCTAGCCCAGAAAGCTGTTGCAAAGGTTATTATTTTGAAAGTGCTTTGTGCCTTTCTTTAAAAAAAAAAAAAAAAAAAAACAAACCAAAACCAAACAAAAGAGAATACCAAAATCAAACATATTAAGGAAGGAAAAGACATGAACTAATTAATTTTCTTAGTTTGTTTCTAAATGCTGGACACGATCACTGTCTCAATACATATTTTTCCAGGAACCATCACAGCTAGACTACGTCTAGCAGGATTTCCCTCATTAAACAGCTTAAATCCGTTACCTGGGGTGCTGGGGGCCAGGCTTTCCCAGGTGAGCACTGTGTAGGCACTTGGGTGGCTCTGCAGAGTCAGCCAAGGTTGACCACAGCTGACATGGAGCTACAGCAAAGTCCCTTGCACTCGTCTTCTCCTCCATAGTCCTCTATGTCTCCTGCTCAAGCTCCTCCTGGTCTAAGGAGTTTATTAGTGGTGGCAAAATACTGGACTTGGGATGACAGTATGAACAGGCTCTACTTTGGTACAGGAAGAAGGGAGTTAGGGACAGGATTCCCAAAGCCTTCTTCAGCAGCATCTTGGATGCCCCCAGGCTGCCTGGCTCTGCCTGGCTCTCCGCTGGGCTGCTTGCCTTCCTTACACTGTATTTCTGATCTGGGCGCAGCACTGGAAAACCCTGAGCTGCTTCTGGACACATCGAGCTCAGGGTACACCGGAGCAGATGGCTACACTGTGCGAAAGCAGCCGAATTGCTGCTAGAAACAACTTGCTTCTGGATGCTGTACAGCTGTATTCCCCGATGCTGCATTTTAGTTACCAAGTCTAATGCGATTCAAGCTGGGGTTTTTTTGTTGAACCAACTCCTGCATAAAATACTGTGCTGTGAGTATGTAGAAGAAAAACTCTAGGAAGCTAATCTCAGCTTGTTTGTTGGTTTAATATACAATGTCAGGCAAATAACTTAATCTCTCTCTTGCCTTTTACCCCATATGTATGAGGGTTTATAGTCCTGAAAAAAATGTAGTGAAGGTTATTGTTTACAAAGTGCGTTGAACCTTACTTTTAAAGTAAGAGAATTAGGAAGGGAAGAAGGAAAACCATCTAGGATTTTGATCTTAATTTATTTCCATGGATTTGTTTCTAAAAACATGATTTTTAAAAAACTAATGTGAACTCCTAGTTCAGACAAGCAAACAAATCTACTGTTTGGAAATATGGTTTTTTCCTGACTGTGTTAGGCTCTCAGTGGGAACAGTGATTGTATCATCTGCTTGAGAATTTACAATTACATTACCGAGTACGCAGGCACGGCTTTTCAATCATGCTTTATACAAATTGTACACTTGAGCAGTGTGACAGGCCATCATCATTAACTTTATTTCTGCAAAGGAGACTTCCTCGCGGTGGTGAGTGTGTACTGCCTGAATGCCATCTGCAAGTTTCTTCTAATGAAATCATCAGCGTGGACCGATGGGCCAGGAAGAAACCCCAGCGTGCAGAATGGTCCTGCTCTCAGCACTAGAGTAACTTCAGCACCTTGAAGTGCTGCACTGAGTGGTTCAACTACCCTCCATCACATGTGGTTAATAAGAATTGCCATACTTTTGTTCGCCTTAGGAAGGAGATGAATCATATAAATTCTTTTCAATTTATCTTTGTTGAAGGGCTTCACAGGCTCTTGATCATTCTTGTCTTTCTCTTTTGAACTCCCTCCAGTTCTTTGTACAAAGCACATCTCGGATTCATTTCTAAGTGACCTGGGTTATTTTTTTGTTAAATAACTGTGCAATACAGCTTTTCCTTTGGGGATGGACCCGGAGCTGCATATTCCATAGCAGATCTATAGTTACTTAGATTTCTTGACCTGAATTGCTTTGATTATTTTATTTTTTTTTTAGCTACATTTGTGAACTTCCTACATGTTTATGAACTGATACAGGGGCAGTTCCATCAGTTTTAGCTGCTGAAACCAACAATATTACTGTGCCCTGCTTGGTGTGCCCAGGATATAAACATATGCAATATTGACTAGGAAATAAACATCAGCATCTTATGAGTAACAATTTTATGAAGCTCTCAATTAGGGTAGCAGTAGATTTTTCTACCTTATAAAAGTTTTAACACTTTTTTTTTTAAATCAAATAAAAATCTTGTGGGGGCGATCCATCCAAAAAGAGGCAGCCAGTCGAGGTTCCTGTGCAGGGAATTCAGGTTTAAAACCTTCCTCTCAAGCCAAAAGCACAGCAGGGTGTCTCATGGGTATCTCGTGGATGTCTCCTGGCATCTGGGGTTGAAAGTCTGTCTCTCCTGCCCATAGTTCCCTTCACATGATTAGTGGTCTCCAACATCCCCAAAGTGGGAACCTAAGAGAACCCTCACAGAGAAGACACTGCAGCTTTATGGTTACAATCTATAACCTGGGATACGGGAGACGCATCTTTGAATTCCTCTTCTGAATAAAGTAGAATAGCAATTTCATCCTGGATCTCCAGTTGACTGTGATGGCGTCAATCTTTCTTTACATTTAACACAAAATTTTGTCCTGAGAATTTTATCCAAATGGATGTATTTTCTCATGCGCACAGACACAAGTTTTAGTTGATGAAGGACTCTGTAACCAGGCTCTGTGATGAATCTCTGCAGGGGATGCTGATGGGTTTTCCCAGAAGACAAAGGCTCCATGTGAGGCTTTCTTGTGGTAACCGCAGTGTTCGTGATCCTTGCTTATCTCCGTGTGCATCCTGTGCTCAATCCCTGACCCGTGCCTGCGAGCTGCAGGGAGCACAGCCTGGACCCAGTGGGTGGGGAAACTCTGGGTAAAATGTCCTATGTTGGTTGAGGGAGGTTGCAAACATTTCCATCCTTGGAGACGCTCTAACTCAGCTGGCTGAGCTCCTGGACAGCCTGGTCTAACTGACCCTGCTTACAGAGAGGTTGGAACTGCAGTGGTCCCTTCTGACCTAACTAATCCTATGATTCTTATTCAGATTTCCACTTCCTTTGCAAATGGCGAGACTTGCCCTCATATTGGCTGTTTTTTCAGGGAGCACCATGCAGCACCGCCATATTTATGCCATCAAGCATGCAGTGATACAAATGGCCTTGTTTGTTGATGTGTCTGATGTTTCCGTACAGGTGCTGTAACAGTTCTTGGACTGACAGACCCAAGACTCTGCTACTTACTGGATGGATTCCTCTTCATTTACGCAGTCGTCATGACGGCCCTTTTTGTGAAAGCGAAGGTCAGTCTATCCAAACACTGATGCATTTGGCTTCAGTGGTGTAAACAAGTTGGGCTTGGCTGGAAAGTGGGGGTGGAGAGGAAGCGTGTCTCTTAGCGTAAGACTGGTTTGTTTTTTTATTTTCTCTTTTTTGTGTTTTTACTTTCCTCCTTTTCCGGTGCCAACCTGAGCAATCTGGGGGAGTTCTTTCTGAGGGTTCATGAACGCAGGGGAAGAGAGTATCTGAAAGGATTTTGATGCTACGGTTATGGATGCAGTCAGACATTCTGGATATTGTAGCTGGGAAATGCCTGATCAACAATGATGTGGTTTCTTCTGCTGCTTTGTCATTGGAAAGAGAGGAGGGAATATACAGAAAATTCAGGATAAATGCTAAGCTTGTGAAGGATGTATTAAAACGTCTCGAGAAGTCAAACATCTTTGACAGTGTGAGTGTGATGGGGGGCGTCATTACCATCCAGCAGCTGTTCAGCATCTAGGGAGACACTTAGCGCTTCGGTGTTCTTCCATGGAAGAAGACGTGATGGAGTCATACACGTTTTCCAGACACGTAGGTGCTCCGAGAGCTCTGCTAATCACAGGAGCGGTGCTGCCTGCCTCTCCCCGGCACAGGGCACTCAGGTGCAATGGTGCTTTCAGCCAAGCCTGAGCAGGCCAAAAGGTGCCTTGGCCGCTGCATGCCCGGCTCAGCCTCCCCCAGAAGCAAAGGTGTCCTGCACACGGGGTCTCGGCTTGCACGCCGCCAGGTCGTGGCTGAGGTCACCAGCAGGAGCCCTGACACGCTGATGTGGTGCTGCTGCTGGTGCCCGACCGGCTCTTCGGTGGGATCATTCCTCAGGACTGCAAAGCCAGTGCTGAACCCAGAGGGAGGGAGGGATGTTTGAAAGAAATGAGCAGAACTTGGTAGCAGGGAAGGAGAAACCTCTTCTGTTGCCAGCGTAAATCCTGACTGCAGGTGAAAGTGCTGCTCTGGGACTGGAAGTCTTTTTGAGGCTGCTGGAGGGACGAGCTGCTGGGGCAAGGAGCTGTGCACCTCGCCCCGTGCGGGGAGAGGCTGCCGTAGGTAAGGAGAGCTCGGCAAAGCATCCAAGGAGGAGTGTGCACCTGGCACCGAGAGCTGCCACAGCTGCTCTTCCTCCCCCACCCAGAGTGTGTCTTAAGCGTGCTGCTGTGGGGACAGAAACTCCTGTGGTTTCTCCCACTGGGGCTCCCCGCAGGGGCAGAGCTGGAGCTAGAAATGGCTCCTGGGATCCCGTAGGGATCCTCACCTTTAGGTCTGGGAGCGCGTGCTGTCCTCCCGCTGTGCCTGGCTGTTTGCTGGTGACACGGGTAGCGCTCAGCTGCAGCACGGTAGCTGTTGTGTGAGGGAAGGGGAAAGCCATGCCTGTGGCGACGCTGGAGACTCGCAGCCGAAAGCAGCAGAGGCGCTGCAGCTGAAATGCCACCGTAAAACACCAAGAAGCTGGTGGGGCATTTTCCAAGGATCCTCTGTCTTGTCCCAAACCTAAGATTTTTTTAAAAATCTCCCGAGCTGTATCATGTCTCTACCCTCACCTCGTGGCCGAAGGAATTGTTTGTGGAGGCTTTTGCCAAAGGCACAGCCTCGTCTCTGTTGTGAGCTTTTTATTTATGGACCACATGGATGATGCACATGAACATTTAGGCTCCATTGCAAGAAGCATGGGTTAGATGCCTGGTAAGTTACTGGCCCCACCAAAAATTCAGTGGTGATAATGGCACTTTCACAGGGAAAGTGGTGGGGTACGTAAACTGTAATTACTACAAATACAACTTTAAAAAACAAAGTCAAGTTCATCTTATGCCTAAAAACAAAGAAGAAAAAACATCTAGAAAGTTGTTTTTAATATATGGTAATAACTCAAGAAGGTTAAAGCAATACAGACATAGTTTGACAGTTTTCTGAATGGACTGAAACACAAAGTAGCAGCTTTTGCTGGCTTAAAACTGCCCCGTTTTCCTGTTGCTTGGCTCAGCAATTAACTGCTCATAGATATTGTGAGGAGCAGAGCCAAAGAACAGCAACAGAAGGGAAATCCTTTACCTACTCATTAGTTGTCACTCAGGCCAATTTACCACGGTGGCACTACGGCACTGGAAGCCTGGTGCCACTCCTGATGGGCGCAGGGATCCCCTGTGCCCTGTGAAACTGGACACCCAGGAACTCCGCAGGCAGCACTTTTGCTGGAGGACTGAGCTTTCGGTGGGGGGGGGAGGGGGGGGGGTGGAGGTGGTGGGGGTGGTGCTTTTGGTTGATAGCAGCCCCAGATACCCAATTTTTCTTAATGCAGGCTGCAATTATGATTCTGTAGCCTACTGTCGATAGCACAGGATTATGATACACACAGGATAGGAACGCAAAAGCGGTGGTGGGATGGGGGGGGAACCCCCACAGATACTTTGAGTAGTAGTGAACTGGTGTTATGTGCAAGTAAAATGGTCTGGCTGCTGAGCGGAACCTGCAGTGCGGATAAAAGTGCCAGCACAGCAGTGGCTTGTATTGCCTGTAGCCCCATCAGTGTCGTGGGTGGCTGCTTATGGCTTGTCCTGTTTCTGATAAGAGTAATGTCTAGGAGAGAGGGAATGAGAGGACTGAAAGGAGGCACCATCTCTCTGCTCATGGTATGGTCTCTCTTCCAGCTTAGCCAGGCCTCTCAACCACAGCTGGGACCAGGCCAGGATGACGTGTATAATGTAAGTAACTACTGGTTTTTGTTTGTTTTCAAATCCGCTACCCAGACAGACCTTTTGGGACACTTATGGGTAGTAAATTTCCTGTGGATCAGAGAAACTTGATGACCAAGCTAGTGAAAGCAATATAACCGAGTGCGCAGCCTCACTTGCCTGGCTGGATGCTAGGTAGATGAATGGGCTGTAGGTTCCTGTCTTGAGCCACTGAGCTGAAGGTATATGAGGAAGCCACACCATTTTAGGGGCAGTGCTCGGTGTGCTGCACCATGTAACATGCCTGTGAGAGTTCTGCGTGTGTGTGTGTGTGCAGCCACCGGACTGTTCCCTACAATGTGCACACCCTACCTGTGCACCCAGCCCTCCGCAGCTGGCTCGCAGCTCTCGCCGACTGCCGTTCCTCGGGCCGCTCAGAGACACGCTGCCGCTTGTGTTGCTGGTATAATCTGATGTGGGCTGGAGAAAGAGCAAACACCCAGGAATGCTGCGCTGCTGACTTTGGGCAACTGTAGCTCTTGTAGCACGAAGCGCGTGGAGCCTGAGTCATTGCAGCCCAGCACTCTGTCCCGGAGCTTTCCTGTTGCCCCACAGGAAAAGCCCTGTTGTACCGGATGGTACTAGAGGCATACCTTGTCCACTGAGCCCTGATCGTTAATTAACCAGCAGCAGATGGGTCTTCAAGCAGTGAGAGAGGACAGAGACAAAATCCTGTCTGTCCTTCCTAGCTAAATTGCTCACTCATGGCAGCATCAAACTCTATCTATTTTTGCGATGTCTGGTTGTCTTTTAATTTTTCTTCTCTCACGCTTTTGACCATAGCCACATCCTGTGATGACTTCTACTGTTTAACTGTGTAATGTATGAACACTAATGTGTTTTTTTCAATTTAAGAAGTGTTGCCTGTCGCCTTTTCAGTAGCATGGTCAGCTGTGTTATTCTGACCTGAAATCTCTCCTTTGCCTTTTTCCAAGGTAACCTTTCCTAGATCAGAAATGTGTTGCACATGAATTTAGATGAGCTGTTCTGCAAGAAAAATCGAGCTTGTGTATCTTCACCCACCAGTGGACAAGGAAGCATGAAAGTCAGCATCCTACCCCTCCATGTACTCTCATTTTCAGCTTATTTCTACTTAAGAAAGGTTCTTGATGCAATGGCTTGCAGTTTTGTGCTGCACAAACCGCTTCTTGTTGTTTCCATGGCTTAGTCATAGAAATTTTTGTTGACGGTAGCACCAAGATGTAAAATAACATCTAGCTCTGTTATAATACTCATTAAGTTGGACACAAAACTGGGTTCCCTTTCTTTTCCTGTGTTAAGTCAAGATCTATTTTTCTCATGATCATCATGGCCATCACCACTTCTTGCTTTCCCCTTTCAGAAACTGTCCCGTGGACAGAGAGACGAATATGATGTTCTGGGGGCCAAGCGAGGTGCAGACCCTGAGCTCGGCGGGAGACACCAGGTAACTTCCTCCCACGCACGTGCCTTTTTTTCTTTTAATCTGGTTCCTTCCTTGTCATCTCTAACCGCTGTTTAGACATGCAGGCATTCATCGCGCGTTTGCTAAGCACCCGTGCCTTCCTGGAGAGGAGGGAACAGCAAAAATCTGTGTAGTAACTCCGGCGGCTGGCAGCGTGGCAGGGACGAGAGTTAACCTCCCCCCCGCCACTTTGATCTTTGCCCCTCGCGTCCCGTCCCCCCGCCCTGTGACTTTGCTGAGAGCTTGCAGCCACCCAGAATAGGAAGTGACACCCAGCCTTGGGGCGGATGTGGAGCAGGCAAGGCAGGAGTGGGTGTTTCACGAGAGCTCGCTGCACGTGATGCCACCACACAAGTGCCAACAAAGTAAAGCAGCAGCCAAAAGAACTGTTGCTGCTGCAGAGCCCAACAGTTTCAAAGGAAAAGGGAGGGGAAACCTTCTCTGTCAGTGTGTAGGGTTTGCCTGCAGGTGACAGCTGTAGGGATGGAGCAGAGAAGACCTAAGTTTTATCAATCATTAAAATGAAATTAATTTTCCAGAGAACAAGTTGTCTGAACAGAGCCCTATGGGTGGAGGCAAGATGGGCTGTAACTGGTACAGCACGTCCATAGAGCTGTAACCGTGCCTTAGAGCCAATGCACAGGCACATACAAGGTGGTGGGGGATGCGGGTAGTGCAACACGTGGGCAACTTTCTTCTTTTGTTTTACAGCAGAGAAGAAAGAACCCTCAGGACACCGTCTACAGCGTGAGTAGAGAGAGCTGGAGGGAGAAGAGGGGGGGGGATGGCTGGAAATAGGAATGTCTGTTTCATAGGAGACCTTTTTTCCCCCCTACCCAATTTCAGCTTTGGTTCAAACTTAACAGCTGCTTTCAAAGACTTCTCTTCCCTTCAACCCCCACTTTTTTGCTAAAATTTCCGCTCTGTGATGGGAGAAAAACATTGGCAGATGGAGAAAAGAAATTGGCTCAAGATACCTGCTGATCCCTTTATGTTAGCCATTAGGGACTAATCGCCCTTCGTCCCATGTGACTGATGCTGCAGTATTTTATGTGCTTGTTCTCCAGCCTCTCTGACAAAGGCCAAATGCTAGTGCACCAGGCTGCTTAGGAGCCTGTTGATTTAATTGATTTAACTCTGGCTAAATGCAGTGGTCTGTGCTCCAAAGGATGGATACGTGAACGCTAAAGCTAACGTCTTTCTGGGTGTTCAGCGCTTGCTGAGAAATGAGTTTGTTTCCAAGACTGGTCTTCATCATTACTGAATCAGACACTCTGCTCACAGCTGGGCATAAGCATTTGGGACCTGCTTCCCTAGAGGGAGGAAGGAAGAGCTCCTCCTTCTCAACCTTCACCCTGCAGTGTTAGACTTCCCTTGTCTCTGGGACCGAGCTGCCTGGTCAGGTTTGTCTCCTGAACAAATGCCGCTTAAAGCTTTTCTTCGGCCTGGCTTTGATTGTAGTAATCTAGATAAATGACTTGGTTGAAGGTAGAGTTATTTAAGTGTTTGGAGATGAAGTGGTGTTGATATGCTAAGCAGATTTGATCATGTATAGCATCTACTTAAATGCACATCCGTCACGTCCCACCACTGTTCCTTCTTCTCTGGAACATATGGAAGCTGTGAGGCAAGGCAGCGCCAGAAGCACAGGCCTGGAGCGCAGTCACCCAGGGGCTGGCTTGGCTCTTCAGTAACACGCTGACTCTTTCCCCCCTCTCTGCTTGCAGTCACTGCAGAAGGACAAGATGGGAGAGGCATACAGTGAAATCGGAATGAAGGGAGAGGTGAGTCCTACTTTTCTTCCCAGTGAAACCCTGGGACGAAGAATTCTTCATTGCCTTACAGAGCAGTAGCCCCTGCCGCATGCAGCTGCCTTGCACAAGGAAGTCCCCACGTTGCACAGCATCTACAGGCACAGCTGACAGTGGTTGCCTTTTTCCTGTAGTAAGCGGTATGTTTGGTACAGCAGTAAGAAAGACCTGTAGCTACAGCGTTGCAGGAGCCATAAACCAATGTGGAGATCAGGCAGTCAGCTTTGTCCCACCGGTGTTAGAAACACAGCCCCTACACCAGCAGTGTCTCTGGGCGGATTGAGTCATTTCAAGGGGAAATATTTCAACTTTTGGACAGACACATTCTAAAGGCTGCCCCAGCTGAAGAGGCAGAAGGTATGAGATGGGTGAAGAATAGTTGAAGGAAATGTCTAATTTCACACACTGCAAGGTCTGGAGCCCGGCAACTCACATCAGTTGAGCACGTTCCTACAGAGCAGTTCAGAGCTGGAGGTTCAGGGTTTCCCCTCTCTGGGCTGTCGAGGCTGGTCTGCCTTACAGGCACAAGCATTTGCAAGCTCCTCCTTGCGCCCGTCTTCAGACAAGTAACGGGGGAAATCTTCTCCTTCCTCCACCTCCACTCAAATTTTTATGAAGGAACAGATCAGTTACATCTAAAGCTAGCAGCAAACAGATAGTTTTAGTTCTGTGCACAAACTGCTGGGGGAGGGAGTCTGGTGTTGGAAAACCCCATCTGGGGACACTGTTATGGCAAAATGAAAAATTGCTGTGGCCTACAGAGGTTCTATTTTATGTCAAAGCATCTTAAGTATAACCTTCCATTTCCCTCTGAAAAGTGAAAAAAAAGGCATTTCAAAACAAAGTTTTGTGCTGAGAAATGCTGAAGCAACACCAACATTTAATCCCCACCCCCCTTTTTTTATTATTCTAATGACGATCTTCCATATTCAAACTCAGTTTACAGGCTCTGAGTATATAAAGTCTTGCCATGTTTTTATGACTGGTTCTATTATTGGGGAACACTCCCCCAAAAAAACCTTGCCTCATTCCAGTTATATGATCATTTAGCAGACGGCTGCAGTTTCAATTGTGGCAGGCATACTCTTTCGCACATGTTCGTGACACAGTCAGTGCTCTGCTGCCGCGGAGCAGTTATGACCAGCCACGGGCTTGACATGCCAGCCTCCACCCAGGGGGCTGTAAGCTCTGCTGTCCCTGCTTCCCACCTGGAAACCACACTGTCACGTGCAACTTGGCTGCTTTGCCTGGCAGCTCCACGTACCCCTGGGAATGCAGCAGCAAGCGGGTTCAAGCAGAAGGTTTTTCTCTGTATGTCGCTGATGTGAGTGACCTCGTTGGCGTCCTCTACTGGTACCATGACAGTCCCGGTACCTGTTTTACTGAATCCTGCCTGACTTTGTCCTCGGGCAGCCGTACCCGCAGTTCCTTTGAACAGCGAGACAGCTTACCAGGTGCACGCTGGAGAATTTACTTACTTATCCACGTCTGTCCAACAGCGGGCAGAGTCCCTCGGATACCAGCTGACTCGCAGCAACTTAAAAAAATCCAGCCCCGTTTGTTCCAAGTGTGCCTTCAGCGCATAAATCAATCACTGTCTATAGGAACGCTGCCAAATCTCTATACGTACAGGAAATCAAAGAAAGAGCAGCGTTATAACAGTACGACAGGAAAATATGTCAGCAAACCAAAATAATTTCCTTTTAAAGTCCTTACTATTCTCCTCCCACAGCTCTTGCAGGGTGTCTGGGCTGGTCCAGACTTAGCGGGTGCTTTCCCTCCTGTGCAGGGGGTGTCCCGGCCAAGCGCAGCTGCTGGCCCTCAGTACTTCCCCCCGCTCAGGCTGGGGGGGGGGGAAGCCAGGGGTTCCTTTGCTTTGGGAAAAGCACCCATTAATCTATGCTTTTTCTTTCTCAAAGCAGCAGAGACGACGAGGCAAAGGGAACGAAGGTCTTTACCAGGTAGGCAACACATCCAGCACCTGCTCCCCTCATCTATTTTCATGGCTTAATTGTAGCCTCTAGTTACGTATCCCACCACACCGCTAGCGATGACGCAGAGCTTTCAAAGCAGACTTCTTGGGGATAGCTACTCAGATTCAGGGCAAAGACCACACTGCTGGTACTTCGATGAAGTGGCTGCAGGTTCTAAACACGCAGGAACACTTGTTTAGCTGCTCTGGTAGGAACCATTTCCACAGTCCTACATCTTGGAGAACCACCTTTTGACTGCAGCAGGTGGATGCATACAGTTGTGTCTCTGAACTGTTTATTGCTGAAATGGAAACCTTCAGGTTGCCAAACAGCTGTTGCAACTCAAAGCCTCCATGATTCAGCCTGTCTCGCTATAGTGTACAGAGCACAAACTGGGGAGCACCTCCAGCCCTTAGTGCACTGGGTGGGGGTGTGTGCGTGTCTCAGTGTTGTGAAGAGTCCATCAATAAGGCCTGATTTGGGCTGCCATGTGTAATTGTTCCAAAATGCATTTTACTTTCTGTGGAAGCCTGGACATTCTCACAATGACAAAAATAAAATACGTATTAAGAAGTTGTTCTGATGCAGCACATGCCAGGGAGTTTTCCTGTAAGGGTGGCTTATTTGTGGAATGGTACTTCACCATTCCATTTGTGGAATTTGTGAATGGTACCTTTCTTCAAAACCTGCTGCGCTGATAGTCACAGGTTAGCTGATAAGAAGCACTGTGTTATCAGCGTACTCAGTATGCCATGGAACATCCATAGCGGAGCAAAGGGCAGCTAGGAGTTTTACAGCCAGGCACCGTGTGTATTACCAAATCCTCACTTATGGAAGCCCCAGTTACCTCTGCTGCATCTTCTACCGCCCCGCTTCTTGGAGTTCCAGGTGGGTTCCGTGGCTGCAGCTGCCGCCTCACAGCTGACCTACCCCCACCAAGGGGCCTGAGGGGATGCTTCCCGGCGGTCACAGCTGTCTGAAGCCCCGCCGCCAACTTAGCCAGAGCTGCGTCTGACTTCCCTTCCAAATTACAGAGAAGTCCAGAGAGCAAAGTTCTTGAGTTGATGCCTATTCATTTATTTAGCAAAGTTCACTCTGGCATCAGTTCGCTCTTAATGATGTGTAAATAAAATGTACTCTAAAGATCTGCATAACCATAGGTAAGATGAGTTGCTGTAGTGGCATGTTTGTTACTGTTATTCAGGATACATCTTGCCTTCAGGTAGGGGACAGCTATTGAGACCATCCAAAGACTAAGGAAACACTCATGAATAAAAACCTCAGCAGGAAAAAAAAAAAAAAAAATCATGCTACCGAGCCCTGCCATCCTGTCCCTGACCAGTCAGCTAGGGAGAACTGAACACTCATGCTGGTACCTCACCTCTTTTTCTCTTTTTCAGGGACTGAGTACAGCAACCAAGGACACTTATGATGCTCTCCAAATGCAGCCTTTGCCCCCCCGCTAGGTGGGAGGCACAGAGGGGATGGGCAAGGGTGAGAGATGCCCACCTGCTCTGGGGAGGAGAGGAGGGAGAGACTTTTTCATCCAAAACAAGCACCGTGTATTTTCTCAGTGCATGCACCTACTTTGGTTGGTGCGCAGAGAGAATATGTCTGGACTTGGTCAGTCCCTTCTCCCTTCCCTCTTAAATCATGTAACTGCAAGCTTTAGCTATTAAAATGTACATATCTGTAAAGTTGTTTCCAATAATAGTGGTTATTAGGCCGATTTTTGTAAGATTTGTGTTGTGGGACCAGACCAGACCTACTAAGACAGCTGTTTCCATAGCTCTTGCTTGCCTTCCAGGGGTAGCAGGGCATATAATTATGGTTTCACTGCATTTTAATATCTTGTAAAGATAGGGCTGTAGTTACCTCCTGTAGTATTTATCTTTAGGCTGTTGGACACAGGCCAGCTAAACTTTTTGCTTTAAATTTACCTTTTACAAACTGCTTCAGTGGGGGGTGACTGTTTTAATTGTAAAAAGTGATGTGATGTTACCATAGTGAAGGCCAGAGGCCAAATACACCAGCTTTTCAGTACGAAGAAAACGAGCGTTATAGCTCTAAGAAAAGATGGAGCAATGGCATCACCACTCATCCAGCAGCTGGAGCTAAACAACAGCCAGGTGACCTGCGTAAGAGACTTCTCAGAGGGCAGAAGATACCCCTGTTACAGTAAGAACAAGGAGACTGGACTCTGATAAAGAGAGGAAAAATACTAGAAAAGCCAGAAAAACTCACCCTGTAGAATTCCCTTTGGCTGAAGGGTTCGGCTTCTGCTCCCTCACATTAGCAACATCCACAACTGTCAGTGCAGAACAGGCTCCCCTTGTAAAGAGTTGGTGTGGTAATTCTCAGGTCAGAGACAGACCATAACTATCACTTCTGGGCAACGGAAACTGTACAAAAGCCGATGTAAATGCAGTTTCCAAACCAGTCTATCATCGGGCGACCTTTAAAAGATGATGTGGGTATCATTCCAAAGAGATACTAATCCAGTAATGTAATGCATTTTTGACGAATTAATAAAGTTAGCACCAATGATCCATCTGTGCGTGTGCGTGGGAATGGCACCAGCTCATTATCTGATGCAGTTGTGCTGGCTGGACCAATTTACAGCCAGCGGAGTAATCTCCTAGGCAAGCTGAGGAGGATGGTATTCCAACAGGAGCTTCTAAACACATCCTGGGAGGTGGGATGTGATGCTGGAAAAATGCTGTAAAACCCAAGCATAAATGGAAGACTCGCCTCCTGCTGCATCCTCAGTTTTGCCAGGGACTGACCGGACTGTGCAACGAGGCCTGTAAGCAACTCCGCAAGGAAAAAACAGCCCAGCAAAATAAAGGGTATTTTACCTCGGGGTCAGGAGCTGAGCAGTTCATTCCGCCCGGCCCCTGAGAGGCAGCAGAGCTAAAGCAGGACACTGGGAACAAGCGCTGCCCAGCTGGGGTTACTGTGCATCTCTCAAGGGACCGGGTGAGCAGCAGCAAACCTTGCTGAAATCGCTGCCACGTAAATTACACGGCTGTGCTTAACTTCTTCAGCAGTAAAACTGTCTCTGCAGTGGGTGCTTGTAGCTTTTGAAGAATATTTCAAAGACGCTGAATTAGCGCAAAAAGAAAAAAGTAAACTGAGACATCCCGTGCGTGGCAATGAATGTTTCTTGCAAAAAATTTCCTAGATCCCTTACCGTTCCTCTGCAATGACAAGAAAAATCTGAGAGAATTGGGCGATGCCTCAAACAGCTGAGCTGCAAACTACAGTAAAGTTGCTACTGCAAAGCGCTCTTGTTCTTGATGCAAGAACAGAGAGTATTGAAATACTTTTTTTATTTTTAAAAAATCACAGTAACCATATTTGCAAGGTGTAGAAATCAAAAGTTTCAGCAGCCATAAAATACCAACCATTAAACAAGGGGGAAGAAATTCTTAGCGGGGGAAAAAAAATCACCTTTATGCTCTTTCTATATAAATGGATCTTGATTTCAAACCGCAGCCACCACTTGTTGTGGGGACACTCACCGTAGCTGTGAGCTGACTCTTCTCTTTGCCTTCAGGAAGCAACTGAAGCTGCTTTTCCTTTTAGGAGAGGAGTCGGTAATACAGAAGTAGAACAAAAGCTTCAAGCGGAGAGCAAAAAACCCCCAGTCTCTCCTCCATTTTGACAAGACAAAGGGCATGAAAGAACAACCTCCTGGCCCAGTTAGATGCAGCAGGGGGAAGGGGAATTAGCCTTCCCCTGACACATTTAAAAAACTACAAACAAGTGCATACATGTTAAAACACTTGGAAAATGGTTTAATGATGTTTACAACAGAAATGAACTGTACAATTACAGTAAGTTTAATATATATAAAAAATTACAGCAGACAAATGCATCTACACAAAATCTACCTTTTCATTCTGATTTACTGTAATCTACACAATCTCTCAATGCCCACAGCTATCTGTAGGCAACCACTGGGAAAATAATAATAATAATAATAATAAAGGACATCTTTAAAGAGACAGCATTTCGCCTTCCTCCTCACCCCTAGTGTGATCAGCAAGGTTTTGAAATGTGTGGGACTCTCCCATTTCAGTTTCAAGAAAAGCTTGGGTTGTGTTTGGGTACGGGTACTCCCACATGGCCCTCGATTTCAAGTGTTCTGCTGACCCGAAGCGTATAAATGCAGTATATGAGGAAGGGCAAGAGAAAAAACCCTCCCGGCCAGTGTAAGCAGGCAGTTGCGCGGAGTAGGAAAACCATTAAGACTTGAAAATTTCGCTTATTTAGAAACGAAGCAAAAAGGGACTGCCCAGACGCTACAGACATTCACAAATCATTGTCTCTTTGAAAACTACTGCCGGATTTAGAAGAAAGGGCTTGTTTTTCAAGTCCCGATTCTTCATACAAAGGGTTAGCATTCAAACCAATGCGTTAAATATTTTTTTTAAACAAAATTTAAGCTACTTCCTCTTTGGCCCATCCCTTAAAACCAGTGAAAACCCCTTTACGCTGAGAAAGAACCTCAGGTCAATAGGGAAAAAAAAGAACATGCTGTCTCTTTAAAAAGAAAGAAAGAATCCCAGTTGGGAGTGGCCATCAGTGAAAATGCGATCCAAATTGGCGGTCTGGTGAAAATTCCTCACGGAATATTATGTACAGTTTAAAAACCCTTAGTTGTTTTTGTTTTTTTATTATTTATGAACACCTAGGCAGTGAAAACTGTTATGTTAATACATACATAGACACACCCAAAACATACAAAAATACTATTATTTCAAACTACTAAGAATAGGACAAGTTCAGTTATCTCCATGCTATGACTTTAAGAGCATTACACTGAAACAAACAAGAATTTAAACGACAATTTTTTAATATCCCAGAAATATACCAAAATATACATCTAAGCTTTGGAATTACTGAGGTTAGACTAATGCAAGTGCTGGGTAATCGTACTTAATACACAAGTCTAAGGTTCTGCAGGAAAGAAATTATCTTTGGTATCTGCATCAGGCTAATAATATTAACATTTGGATTTTGCTTTGGGATAGAGCTTGTATGACCCTAGAACCAAACACCCCCCAATCAACTGAGATTAAAAAGATCCATGTAAAAAGTTCCTCCATTTGCAATCCCCCCCCCAAAAGTTAAAAAGTCACAGGCATCTACCTAGCATAAAAGGTTGAGAAATACAATGCATAGTTGCACAGTGGTGCTGCAAAAATAAAAGAAATCTAGAAAAAAGGAACTAGAGGAGAAATGAAAAGCTGCTTCTTCTTCTTTCAGGGATTTCTCACAACAGGACAGCCTCTTCCAAGCAGTGACGGGGGAGGGGGGAAGCTCAGAAGTGCACCTCAGCGTGTATTAATCAACATCACCCAGCCCCCAGAGGGTTAAAGCACCCAGCAGAGCAGCCAATCCTGCACCCAAGTCTTCAGCTCCCCAACCCACCTGCGCAGCCCCCGGCCGCCCCCTCCCAGCGCCCGCGCCCCGGGTTTTGCCCCTTCCCGGGGTGGGGAGTCTGGGAGGCGACAGGGTCCGGGGCAGCGCCCCCTCGCCCGGAGCAGCCCCCCGGGGCCGGGCTGGACCCCCAGGCTGGACCCCGGCGTGAGACGTGAGACCCTTGCGCCGGCCAGGCCGGCCTCACAGGTGGGCTTGGTGCTGAAGACGCCCTTTGTCTTTGGTTTGTTTGTTTGTTTTGAGTTTATACAATCATTAGGAAATCTTTGGTTTTGGCTGGAAATTTTAAAAGAACAAAACAAAACAAAGAAACCGCCCCCTCCCAACTTATAGCAGCCACCGTGACCTGACAAAGCTTCTCTTTCCCATGGGGGTAGGGGAACTACATTCAAATAAAGATGGACCGGGTTAAGGATGCAGCTTCTGGCCAGGCTGGGGAGCAGGGAAGGGATACAGGATTGTCAAATAATAAAGAAGAAAATTAAATATTTGGAGATTTCTTTCTTTTTTTTTTCCTTTTCTTTTTTTTTTCTTTTTTTCTATTTTTGGTCATGTTAAAAAGTGAGTAGCGTGTTCGCAGCAGGCTGAGTGCGCCTCCGGGCCCTGGAGTCCAGCGCAGCGCCGGGGCAGCTGCCCTGGGTGGGGAAAGGCAGGGCGCGGGCGGCCCTTCTCTGGGGGGTAGCGGAGGGGAGGGGATGGATATTCACAGACTAATCAAGAGGACCCCTTGTAACCAAAGGAAATAAGGTAAGATTGCAATTTGCCCTCACTTTGCAGTAGCTTTTAAGCAGCGACATTCAGAGGCGTTGGGGGGTCACTCCCCAGGTTGCAGGTCACGGGGTGCTATAGGCCAGAGTTCAGTGTTAATCAAAGGAGGGAGGGCAGACTTGGCAACTCTGTAGGGTTTGGAGAAAGTTAAAGCAAGTTACTCAGTTACGAGTTAGAAATGAGGTATACGACAGCTCCTGTACCTGTGGCGGATAAACACCCCACACCTACTCACACCTACCCTTAGATACTACCACAGAGGAAGGAAATGGAACAACGGCAGTGGCGGGGACGAAGAAGTTACTGTCTGGGTCATTCCCAGGGACCGCCGGCAGGAGAGGCGCCCCGCGGGGACCAGCGCTGCTCCAGGCCTCTTCACACCACCCGCGGGCTGCTCCACAGCCGTCCCTTCCCTTCTTCCCCGCCTGGCAGCCCAGCCCAGCTCCCCGGGAACCGGCGGGGAGCTGCGCCCACCTCCCAAGTCTTTTGCATCGCGTTTTCCCCTCGGACTCGCTCGGGTGCAGGGAGCACCAGGGTCACCGAGGCCGACGCACAGAGAGTGAACGGGGGAAGAACTAAAGGTTTTGTCTCAACTGCCTTGTTCTCAGGACACTGTCACCGGTGCTCTTGTTCCTAAATTGTTTCTCAAGGGGGTTGTGCGATCTCCACGATTTGCCCCTTGGCATGCCATTTCCAATGTCTTAGGATTCCTCCCGTTTAAGAATTTCAGGTTTCTATAGCACCGCAACATGCCAGCTTTGTCCGCACATAACATTATCGCATTCAGGGAATAGGGCTTAAGGAGCTGCTGCTACAAAATTCAGCAAAGGCAGTATGAATCCTGAAGTGGGGCCTACAACAGATAAGAGAATTTTAGGAGGAAAGGGGAAGCTACCTCGACAAATTAAGTATCTTAGGGTTTATGTAAAGCTCTGCAGGAGAACATTCCCCAGCAGACCAACACAGTTTTAAGACAGATCAGCGTTTTGGTCTGAGCTACTTGACAATGTCCTGTTTGGTAGAGAGATGAAATAAGGCAGAGGGGGTATGTTCCAGTTCTGGGGCCGAGCCTCAGCAACACTAAGGAACACCATAGGGTATCATCTTCCCTCGCCTCCCACAAGCTGTTTCATTTCCTTCCTCAGATTTGTTTTCCTTAAAGCACACCTTGTTTTCCACTTCTTTTGTTCCAAGTGCTCTTTTCTTTGAGAAGTCATTTCTTCAATATCCCTATTACCTATCTATAAATCTAACTAGCTCTTTGAAAAGTCACACAATATTAATACCACTTTTACATAATGTCAGAACAACAATTCTATTAGTAAAGCTTTCAGTGAAGTTCTGCAACCCGATTGGCGTCCGGAGGAAGAGTAGCTGGACAGCCCACCTCTCCCCCTCCTCCCCTCCCTTTCTTCACAAGAGCTCACCAAGTTCACGGATAAAACAACTCAGCCCAATAGCACGATACGTGAACATGTACAAGGCTACTTTGGGGAGCAAAGAAGGGAGTCTCCAAGGCCCCTCCCCTAAGAGAAAGACCATACGCAAAAGCTGTTGAACAGACTCTGACCTTGGACTACACTGCTTCCACACTCAAAGGAAAGAAACAGTTTTCCCTGACTGTATCCCAACATCAGCCTAAGACCTGCAGCACCGGGCAAGCCCCACACGCCGTTTGTCTTCACAGAGCCACGGCAACTCTATGCAGAAAAGGTGGGAGTACCCACAAGAGATGAGGTCCTTTCAGAAAAGGGACACTGACCCCACCCAGCTTTTCCTCGTACCCGCTCTGAGAACAGCAGAGCTGACAACTTATCAGTGCCTTTGGTTCCCTCCGAGGCCACTGGGAATTCTCCCGCCCCAGTGGAGTCGAGCTCCTTTAGAAACCCACCTCCCTTGATCACCACACGCAGCCAGGCGCACACACGCACTTGCACACACACCCACGCGCAGCCCTCCCCTCCTCCCCGACTCCATCGGCCTTGAAGGGAAACGAGAAGGGAGCCTCGGGGTCCGGATGGAGCGGGCGCAACACCCGCCCTCCCAAGGCAGCAACCACTCGCTCTTCTGCTACTCCCACCGCAACACCAAGACATATGCCAGGAGAACGACCCACTCCCTCGCCAACAACCCCTCCAGGCTCCTCTCTCCCACGACTGTCTCGCAGTATTTCCGCCCTTTCCGGCATACCAGCCAGGTGTTAGGAGTAGGTTAGCTTTCACTTCTCAGTTTGGTTTTTTCTTTCATAGTTTTTGGTCTAGACAGGATTAGCATTGCTATTAGAAAAGGAAGTGTTTAAAAAGTTTTCCACCTATTATCAAGCACTACGAGCCCTACATTCAGTAACAAGACAAGGGGGATAAAAGGAACCTGTTTCACTTTTGCTCTCCCAGATAGATTAAGATGCGACAACCGTTCTTCTCCCTCCCCGAAGTTCAACACAACGGACCCAGTTCAGCTCTGGAGCGACTCAAGTAACCGAAATGGATTTACACCACCTAGGTCGATTCTAACCCAGTACAGCCATCTTCTTTGCCCTGAGCCTCCTGGATACACGTCGTCTCATCTTTAGATCCCAGCAAAAGGCAAGGAAAGGCCAAGAGGGAGGGAAGTGTGCGCGCACTCGGAAAGGACCCTGAACAGCAAACCAATCAGTAACCTGCATGCCACCACGTGCTGTGCTGCAGATTAGACCACAGATAAACCAACCAAACAACAATCCCAAACCCAGGAGTGACAAAATGTTTCCTTTGGCAAGACAGATACAAGGAAAAAAATTCATGAGCAAACATTTTCCTTCTAACACAGTCAACCCCCTTCTCTGCCCCCAACATCCACCCACCCCCACCCGACCCTATAAAGTTGTAACCTATAAACAGGATCTCAAATACATACAGCATAATCATGTTTATCAGTCATAATAAACATCAGTTCAACTAAACTCTACAGCTAGAATTATCTCCACTATTTATAAAGTTTGCTTTTCTCTTCTGATTTTTTCAGTTTAAAACCAGTTCTGCGACAATGCTAAGCTATGCTGAGGTATTTTATGAAGGTGCCAGAAGCCAGCTGCTACCCACAAGTATTGTTCTCAGAGCTGTATGGTGCTACCTTTCGCTGCGGGAAGATGGGGGAAGGAACAAGGAGGGAGAGGGGAGGAAGGAG
The DNA here is from genome assembly GCA_013398295.1 of Chionis minor. Classification (NCBI taxonomy): domain Eukaryota; kingdom Metazoa; phylum Chordata; class Aves; order Charadriiformes; family Chionidae; genus Chionis; species Chionis minor. The sequence continues at coordinate 51,293 of VZSF01009852.1, read as the reverse complement.
GGAGGGGGCCCAGATTGTTCCAGTTACGGACGATTCTTAGCAGGGTATCGCAGACGGAGCTAAAAGCAGCTCCCAGACAAAGCCCAGCAGTTGCTTCGGTTTTAGGAATTTGGTCAGAAAAGAAGTACCCGGTATGTTCTACATCCTGACCTTATCTGTCTACTCAACTAAGAGGCATCTCTTCCGTTCTCCCACAGTTAAACTACTTGTCATTCCAGTGCAATCATCCTAACACCCTTCTAACAGCATCCCACCAGGGTAAAAGCTCAGAGCACGTACCCACTAAGAGTGTCCTGGGAGAAGTGGCAGACAGATCCAATGAAGACAGTGTCATGGTTGGGACTAGGACAGATAGGGACCAGGACAGACAGATAAGCTGAAAAAAGATCAAGTTCATTTTCATGCTTTACTCTCTGCGTGATTGCCTGGGAAGATGTGCAAGTACTGGAATTGCCTCTTTCCGTTGCCCCAAAAGCACTGAAAATACTTGCACATGTTCCACATTCCACACAGGGAACCAGGTACTGTTCAGAACACAGAGCAAAATATATGAACATTTCAAAAAATTGCAAACTTTAAGAAAGTGAGTTAATAACTTTACAGCAAAGCCTCCTATGTCAAAAATCTTTAAAGTATTTTAGGAGTCTCCCCACTGGAGAGAAGAGAAAGACTCACGGACAGCAACAGGAGTGAGTTTTAACAACTGAAAAGAGCAGAACCTCTGCAAGGTATGTATCTTGAAGTCTGTATTGCTATAGTACTTTGGAAAGGGAGGGAGAAGTAAAAAGACGTATTGGTTGCAAAAATATACAGGAATTTGAGTTGGCTATGTGAGGGCTAACAACCACAAACCCACTGCAGGGTAGCGGGTTGGCTTACTCCTTTGGTAACACTCCACCCTAGGCAACAGTCAGGCGTACATCCAACAGGTGTACCCATGCCCTGTGGATAAACATCGTTTAACCGTTTCAGACAGAACAGGAATAACGACTCTTAATAAAATTAACATGGCAATAAATTGATCTACATTTTAACCTCCTGGTTAAAACCAAGTATAATTGAAAGTTTGGACCAGACACGTCGTTTCGTCTGTCCCAAAACACTCTAATGACCACGAGAACCTACTTGTCTCTCTAAGATGATTTTGTAAAGTGAATTTTTATCTAAGAAAATATCAGTTGATACGCAAAGTAAATCAGATGTTGTTCTAGTTTAGTATCTGTGGTATGGTTCCAGGTGTAACGGCTGTTCTGCTCCATCTATAACAAAGGAAGGAATTTCTGTTTTAAAGAATGTTGGTCTGCAGGAATGTGCACAGAGTTAAGGAATTAACACTGCTGTCTCCTTTAGTAACTCAACTGCAGAAACGTGTGCTGAGCCAAAGCATACTGCAAGGCCTACAGACGTAACAGTTAAACATTAGAACAAACCAAAACATTAGGTTACAGTTCCAAGAGATGTAATAGAAAATTTCATTTTATTTACTCACACAATCATTGGCCTGGATGCACACAGAGAATTTTCTCTAACATATTTTGGTAACAGTCATTCTCTTACTGCCCCCTGAGCAAAAGTAGTTATTTCTGTTTTGGTTTGGTTTTTTTTTTTTAAAAAGGCATTAATTATCCTAAAAGATTATGGCAAGATACCAAAAGATCAGAAGTATAACATCTTTTGTTTACATTTAATGCTTACTGTAAAGTATGTATAATTAAAATAAGAAAAGGAGTAAAAACAGAGAGAGAGGTCTTGTTCAAATGAAAAGCCATCATACTATGAGAGAACATTTGTCCTTGTGTGTTAAGATCAGCAGATAGCTCTTCACTCAGTGTTGGCATCTCTACAATTAACCTGAAACGTGCAACAAATCATAAACTGTAACTCTAAATACACCAAGATCTATACTGTTTCCACTCAAAATCTCTTTGTCAATCTGTTCATTTAAAGATAAAATTAAATCTTGAAGCTTCTGATGTCCTAAAAGGTCTATAACTCAAGTCATCAGAATATATGTCTTCCTCTTAATATTCTGGCATTTTAGTTACCTCACTAGCATTCAAAGTTACTGAGCAACAGCAGCAGCACATTCCTACATGAAGATCCAACTAAACTTCCAAGCATGTTCTTGCTGGTTCAACTGAGCACAGATTTTCCATTCATGGTAAAGTGACTTTTTCAATCCAATTTAACTTGTGCTTTGACAACTACTTGTTGAAGCAAAGGATCTTAAGAAGTAGTGGAACAATATGGTGTTATTACAAGTTACCCAAAGAAAAATAAACAACTGAAGTAACACTAGCCTATGGGCGGGGAAAAAAAAAAATCTCTTAAAAATCAGGTACTTGTGCACGTAACGAGCATGGTATTTTCCCAAAAATTTTTTGAGTGCGTGCACATACACACCATCTCAGAGCAACATGATAAAATATACTTAGACTAACACATATTGCACACTAAACTCAGAAACAAAATAAATCCTCTTAAGGAAATTTAAACAGACAGATGGGACTCTCATAAGCAGACGTATCTGTATGTACTTTCTATGAGCTGTTCATGACTCATTTTACAGTGAGTACAGAGAGTGTGTTCTGAGGAGATCAAGTGTGCTAAAGCCAAACTGAAATACATTTTCCTAACATCAAAAAAAAAAAAAAATCACCACGAGCCTACACCACCTCATCCTGAAGCCATTTTCTACATTGTTCTTCTAGACCTTCAGGGCATATCTGTATTTGTGTCTCTGTAAATCTCCCGCTTTTTGAGCTATCTGTCCTTGGCTATAATGAGAAAGTTTTTCACCTTCTCTTTTCCTACATATGTGCTTTGGCACGCTTGCAACGACGAAAAGCAACCCACACATCTTTCAATAGAGACACATGGAGCTCTGAAAAAGAGATGCTATGATCCTTTTCTGATGTGCTACGAAATTCCTTCTGGTCCTCGCTGACAAATCAATACAGGAGCAAATGTACCGGCATGCATCTAGAAGACTGTCTAGAAATGAACATTTGCACAGAGAATCTTCCCCTAAAAAGTATAGTAAGGATTTAAGGCTGTGAGCATGCAACAGAATATCATCTCTGTTCAACATAAGAACCCACCAATACTGGAATCAGAGATGTAACTATGTGTCACTGGAGGAAAAAACTCAAATTTGTTTGCTAAATATATGTCCTGGGTCTGTCAGCAAGTTTGCGACAACGCATGTCCCAGTGTCTACTGGGACAACATCTTTCAATTTTCAGTACTCATGAACTCAGACCACGACCATATCTACTAGGTCTGTATACAAATGTTATTTTCTCTTTTCAGATGCATCAACTTCTGCTGTCAGCATGATTATGGTTTTAAAAAGAAACTTCTGCTGAATTGTAGTACATAATCTCATATTCCTTTCACACTCTGAACGAGCCTATGCATTCTAACCAGGCAGATGTACACCCGCTGCCAATCTGATTTCCACCTTTCACCTAAACACTGGAGGTAGCACCCACGAGACAAAACGCTGCTAGGAATGAAAAGCAGGCTCCAGGAGTGACAGTCAGTCACTGGGATGTTTTAAGACAACGAAGCAGAACACACCGGTGATGGACGCCATGGGATATGTGCTGTCTGGGTATTATGTCAGCTTCTGCAAGCAAAACCAAGCCCTTTCTAGATATGTAGCTACTCTGAGTTTCCAGTTTCTCTCAGAAAAAGACTTGCTAAGAAACTCCCTGGAATCTGGGCCCCAGAGAGGGTGATGGGGTAGAGAGGAGGAGGGTAAGGGGGTATAAGGTGCTCACACCAAAGCCATGTGACCAATGCAAAGGTAGTCAGGAAAAAAAGCAGATTTTCATAATAAATAAACCATCCAAGCTGCATTAGTGTTCCAGATATGTACTCAACAAGACCCTCTCCCAACCACAAACCAGCAAGAATGGGACATGAAAACTCATTCAGACAGCTAATGGCACAGTCTCTTTGAACTGTAGAGAGAGGATTTTCTGCTGATTTAAGGCCCACCTTTCTTTGTGTTTCCTAGATAAATGCAAGGACCATGCCCCCCCACCCTGCCACAAAACCCTTAGGGAGTAGAGGATACATCGGTGAAAAGACCAGTAGTATCCCCCCCTTTAACAAAAAAAAAGCTTGCTGATAAATCGTATTTTCGCACAGGCGTGAAAGTAAGTGGGAACTTTCAGAGTCAGGAATGAATGTTACAGCTGCAGTTTTCCCCATCCTCTTACTTCACTGAACACAAGTCCCAGGGACTTGCATTCCTTTGGTAGAAACTGTAGTCTGTGCTACGGCCTCCAGACCAACACAGTGGGTGCTGGCATCTCCTCGTCCACTTCTTCCCTGCGTCCGTGAAGCTCACCCAGCTATACCTTTTACTGCTCTGAAGCTACTGCTGTAGGCCATTCCCATTTCTGCAGTATTACTCATAGCTCTAAAAGTCTCCTGCACAGCCTGAAGTCATAGAGACACATCAAAAATACTTAGATTTATCCATACTGGTGGGATGAGGGTGGGACCTGTTGGATTAACAATCCCCTGACATTGCCATTCTATTTACACATCAAACAAAAGAAAACAAATTAAAGTCAAGTTAAGAGTCTGCCCCAAGGATAACACAAATTACCAACCAACCAAAAAAAAAAAAAAAGATTAAAAACAAGCAGCAACTTTTATATAAAATTAATAAAAACAAAAGACAAATGAAAAAGAAATTGTCAGTAGCATCTATCGCCTCTCTGCATCTGAACTGCACTTATACAAACTAGTCCATTAGTACAGCAGCTTGCTAGAAATTGACTTTGGTTCAAGCTTAGTTTTAAAAAAATAAAACATAAAAAAATCAAAACACATTAGAAACGGTGGACGGACATTTGTTAGTTTCCCTGCTTGCAGTTCACTAGTTTTGAAGTTTTAGGGATAATTGGTTTAAATATTCAGTAAAACAGGAAGGTGGAGAGTTAGAGATGAACAGAGCAAAAAACATGGCGGTGGGGGGATAGATAAGGGGTTCTGCCACTTGAGTGCAAACGCAAATCCCACATGCTCAGGTCACAAACCAAAGCATATGTAGAGTTTAAAGTTGCTGCCTTCCGGATCTTGGATGAGAAGCTCCAGGATCCCCCTGAATCGTCAACAAAATGAAAACAGCTGCATCAGCTCATTATTTTAGGACACTCCGGTGACAAAAGAAAAGGGGGTCGGGGGGAAAGGGACTCTTCTAATAACCTCGATAGCTAAAAGTAATTCAGTTTTATACACATGGCAGAAACCTTTAAATCCATCAGGAACGGAAAGTTCAAAGTGAACTGCATTGCAGTGATCCAGTCTTCTCTCTTTAAAAATCTTTTTTTGGTTCAGATACTAGATCGTATATTTAAGAATATACAGATCTAACTTCTGTACAGTTCGTTACTCTTCCTCATCCACGTAAATATCCTTTGCTACATGGATCAGAATCAACCTTGAAAAGATGGTTACAGTGGCAGGCAAGCCCTGATGCTCTGGTCAGAAATGCTTACTGCCATTTTTACATAGCTAGCAGCATCACAGCTCAGAGACTACATGAGACCACCCAGGCATGTGCAAAGCCCCAGAGTCAGCTCTATTGTGTTGGAATAAACGATGGTAACTTTTGTTCTCTTTTTTTTTTTTTGCTTCCTTGGTTTCCAGTCAGAAGCACTTTTTTACTAAGACGTTTTTTTAAATACAATATTGGAAGCATCAGAATTAACAGAAAAGGAATATTGCTGTGAATAGGGAGAATCTGATCTTTTGAAATCCTGTACCAATTCACCTGGTGGGAAGCTAGCACTGTAAATGCTGCTTTACATACTGCCAATTAGCTTGGATAATGAAGTTTTTTAAATATTTGTGTGTGCTTTTAACAGCAAAATCAAATCGATAGAACAGACTAGCCATCAGTATGTCACACAATCTAGACTCAGGAGGTCAAATCCCACTCTCTGAAGTAAAAAGGAACCACGCACACAAAGTTAAGAGCAGAATTTGGCCATTTTGTCTAAATAATTGAGAGAAGGAGAACTGCAGTTCGGAACTGATTCCTACCTCTGCTTAAAAAGCATAGACCAGCCTGGAAGTTTGCACACACTGATCTCTACTGCTACACTGAGCTTCCTGTGCAAGTGAGGAACATAAGTTCTTCTGACCCCTACAAGTAACCAGTAGACAAATTCAAGGATGAGGAAACCGTTCAGAACATTCCCAGAAGATTAGGACAGAAAGTCTATTTGTGCTCCATTCTTCCTCTCCACCCTCCCGCCCTCCCCCCATGGTATGGGAGCTCGCTGAAAATAATCCAGGAGCAAAAGACAAATGCGTCCAAACTATATATATAAAAATAATAATAATAATAACCATAATAATAATAATAGAGATACACCAGTAATACAGGCCTGCCTAAATTGTACCAGTTAAGAAAGGAACCCCCAACACGATTGATACGATTATAAACACCTTGTATGACATAATGGCCTGTACAACAGACCTATAAAATGATAATTAAAAAAGAAAGATATTTAGACCAAAAAGAAAGAAGAAAATCCCCTTCCTATGTCTGAGTTGATAACCCACCTTAACTTGTCATTGTGACTGCTGGAAATGGTAAGTAGTCCTTTCACTTTTTTTGTGGTTTTTTGTTTTTTTGTTTTTTGTTTTTTTTTACATTTTTGGTTAGAAAGTTCTCCGATCCATGAAGCAATCCTGAAAAGACAGTGTTTATTATAAAATTAGGCAAATGTCTGTCCCAGCTTTAAATCCTTCCTGTTTTGCTTTTGTTTTTTATATTTTTCCTTCTCTCCCTTGTCCCCAGCAACACGGCGAGAGGATGCCCATCACATTTGCAGTTTATAAACCCCGCTGGCGGCCAATCCCACCGCACAGTGAAACAGGCTGCTGGCAGCACAGCTCAGCCCGGCTCACTGTGCCTTGGAGGCAGTAGTGGTGGTGGATGTGGCCCCGCTTGCAGAGGCCACCGTGAGGAGAGAGTTCTGGATGGACTCGGCTGAGGTGGAGGTGGCGTGAAGGCTGGCGACTGGTCCAGAGGCCCCTGCGGAGGCTGCAGCTGCAGAGACCAAGCTAACCGGGTTGCTGGTGAGCAGAGAAAGGTTCTGGGGGTTCAGGAACAGAGGGGCAGTTACGATGTTAGGAGTACCTCCGGCATTGGCAAACACCAAGTTTCCAGTTGCATCCAGTGATGTTATTGGAAGAGAGCCACCAGATGCAAGAGCTAAAAAAGGGAAAATTGAGCAGGGAGGAGATAGCATTAGCAGTAAGCAATAATGCAAAATGTGCCTAAAAGCAACTGGTCGCTGCATTGTCCTTCGTTTGATATGCATGCTCTTTACACCACTAACAGAGTCACCTCATCATAGGTTGTTTTTTAAAAAAACAACTCTTTATGAAGAGTGGACAAGGCCTTGCAGGTACTAAAATGCCTCTGTCGTCTGCTCCTAAACTAATTCCATCATGCCTTTCTTCACATCTTTAAGTGCAATACTGGTCTATGTTTCCAGCCACAGAAAATCTGTACGTTCGGGCAACCTCTACTGGAAAGGGTTGAGATGAGATTTCACATGAAATGACAGCTATCACAAGATAAAGAAGGTCATGTGACCTTGAGAGTAACATGGTAAATCTTGACATGCAACCACTGGACAACTTATCAAATAACTTATTCTCACCGGTCTACAGAGTTCAGTCTGCCTTAGATTACGATCTCCTAAATTTATCTGTGACACTTTATAAAGTAGCTCTTTCTTGTACCCTAGAAACAAGATTCATTAAGCTAGTTTAGAGGATATTTGGATGCATAGGTTACCTAACTCTTTAGACACTTGCACTATCTAGTTTTTACAGATGACCAACTGTGACTCAGAACAACTCTTGCTAAAGTCAGTGGCAACTTCTGGCTGTGTGGCACGTCCAAAATAAACCTTTAGTCCTATGGATAAGGATTTATGGACTTAAAGTTCTACATAAGGACTTCAGGATGTAGGTTGTTGTAGGTTCTTTTAAAATACATATGAGGACAAAAATTCAGGATCAAGTCTTGCTCAAAACTGCCCTCCTAACTGGGCCCTCAAACAGCGCAACTCTGCTCAAGCATATGCTGGAAGAGCTATAAAAAGCAAATCTCTAACCTCCTAGCGATACATGCCAATGGAGGGAGGATAACAAAATAAATTCCAGATCACATTCATATCTTAAATGCCTCCTGTAAATCACTACAAGATCATACACAGTTCTAATCCCTTTCTGAAGTTGTACCTGCTCTTATCTCTGTGATACATAAAATATATTTGCGCATTTAAATTTTGTATGGTCTTTACTCATATAACATTTATGTCCAGTGCTGAGGCACCGCTGTTCTTTTGTGGTAGAAGAAAACAAAGCACATAAACTGAAGTGGTACGACAAAGATGCATTAAAAGGAACACTACTAACCTTGAATAGTTGCCAGTGTACTGTTGCTCATCAGGGCCGGGCTGAGAGCACCACCTAATGTCCCTGGATTGAGACTGAGTAAGGCACCTCTGCAGGAAGCCAGATCGTGGCAGAAAAAACAAAGACAAAGGGAAGGAGTGTTACTTTTAGGAAAAGGTTGTCACCGTTCAGAAGTACACCATCATATTTTTAAAAAGGGAAGGGGGGTGGGGAGGGAGGAAAGACCAGGGATTAAGGGCAAATTTTAGTTTATTTTAATTTTTCCTTCACGATCCCTTGAGTAGACGTTGCCTTTCAGGTGCATGGTTAAGCAACATGCCTGAAGTACAGGCACTGTAAATATATGACTTGTATTGACTGTTGCTGTAAGATATTCTTGTGAAGTATTTTGGGGAAACTGTCACTCGTTAGAGAGCTATCATCACCTCCCAAATTCATACAAGAAAGACGTAAATCAAGTGGAATTGAAGAAATACAAAGTAATCTCTCAGAGCAACATTTTTAAAAAACTGAAACTTCAACAATACATCATCATGCATCTTTTACAGCTTCATGCTCGTGATGGAGGAATGAATACAGAGGTGTGAAGTGGGTCTAGGCTAGCTCTCCATTTTACAATTAGTAGAGCAGATTCTATGATTCACTGGTAAGCTGCAGCTCTTAGGTCAAGCTCTGCAGTGGGATGGATGACTTATCAAATAACAACATTGCCGCAACACAGCTTTTTCATCCGTAAAATGAAAACAACATTTGTGTACGTTGATGGGAATGGACAATTACCATCTAGAAGAAAACCTTCAGAATTTGAGATAAATGACATGAGAATCACCAAGTGACTACCAGAAAATAGCGATACATAAAAGCAATTTATCCTAAGAATTCTCCTTCCCTTCTCTGTCATCTCACCTAAAAGCATGTGAAAAATTCTTCCTTACCCAGCTGCAAACTGCGAGGATGCCATCAAGCCTGGGTTTAGTCCTGCTGCAGCAGCCATGGCAGCAAGACTTGCATTTGCAGGCAACTGTGCAGCTCCTTGTAATGCGGCTGCTGCCGCTGTTTGCAACCCTGATGCCGTTACCATCACCTGGCTGGTCCCAAGAGGGGAGGACAAGGGAGTGGAGGTTGTCTGTGTTGTGCTGGTCTCACTGGCACTGGACGCCTCTGAATTGGAGGCTGAGGCAGAAGGGGAAGGACTCAGGGAGGGTGATGTCACTGCTGAAGAAGCTGGAGGCGCTGTTGAAATCACTGTTGCGGTGTTGTTGGAGGTGGTTTCTGTTGTGCCTAGAAGATCGATTCTGGTTAGGTCAGTACAAAATACAGATATGACTGAAAAGAAACCAGGACCCATCTGAACTGAACTGCACGTCCAACTGAAAGGGAGACAAACACACATTTCTGCAGGAACAAGAAGCACCAAGAGTCCAAATGAGAAGCTCAGAGTACAATGAAAAGACATTTCCTAACAGAAGGCTGAGGAGTTCTAGAAGCTAGCAATGGAATATAGCATGTTTCAGTTCAGCATCATCTGTGATTTTACCCCTAGAAAAGTCAACTGAATGGTCACAAAGACTGAATTTTCCTAACAGAATAACAAGCAACAATGACAAGAAGGTCCTGTGATACCAGTGACCAATACCGAATGACCTTTTGAAGAGTTTAGAAAGGGAAAGTGGTAGAGGTTAATGTGGGGGCAAGAGAAATCAGCCCTTACCTGTGACTGACAGACTAGTTACAGCAGGACTGGTCAGAGGGAGCACAGGATTGACAGTCAGGGTTGTAGCTGCACTGCTAGTCACAAGGCTTGGTGTGGTTGCCACCTGGAGGTCAAAAAAGAATACAGCTGCTCAACTGTTAAAAGACAAAGGGCTACTAGACTTGGATTTCTTTCTTCCCATCCTCAGCTGAGGAAGTTAGCAGGGACAACACTGCATAGAAACTAACTTTTTTGTAATTCCATTACTTTAGCATTCAGTGGGACAACCACAGTACCTTCTCTAATTACCAGCAATATCTTTACTCTTAATCATTCAGTATTTGAAGGGACATATATCCATTACACCTATACTGTCTCTGGACTGCACGTTAGCCCTCCCTCTCTGCCTCCCCCCAAAGACAGCACCTTGTTTTAATAGAGTCACTCTTATAGAAAGAGTCACAAGATATATTACTTCCGCATGTTTTTTTTCCTTGTTTAAACATCTTCTGAGCTCAAATTTCTTTCTTATTTCAATGCCCCAGCGTTACCAAAGGTATTTAAGGTAGTATGTTTACTTGAATAAACTGAGTAACATCTCGCTTTTACTCAACCAAACTATAATCTCGACTTTGATAAGTTTTCTTGTGCCAGAGGAAAGACCTCTGAATTTTAAAACATTCAAATGACATTAGCCAACTTTACTTGTGGACAGCTTATTACAAGAAAGCTACAATAAACTGAAGACATTACACATAAAGAACACCAAAGACTTAAGGCTGTAGGAACTAGCTTATGAGGAAAAATGAAATATAAGGAGAGAAAGGACTTTTTATGGACAAGAAATGGCGTCCAACAGTGATATTTGAAGGCTGTTACACATCAATGAGAGAAATGAATCCTTTAGAATTGCCCAAGAGAACATAGCCGAGGATATAGGCTAAAACCTTCCTCCTTTCCCCTCTCTTACCTTAAGTTCATTATCACAGAAATCTCTCTCATACTACATATCCTCTTACAGGAAGTCAAATGCTTCATGCATTTTAAACAAGACTGGGGTAACTGGGACAGATATAAAAACTTTCTGCCCATCTCAAATAGTGTATGAAATAAAGAAGAGCTAGATACATCATACTCTTCCCACTAATGCAGCCCAGATATTGTATCTGTCATCTGTGCACCAAACGGTTAAGGCCGACATCACAATCCATGTTGCAGGGCAGTGAATGACCTAGAATTAATACAGCTAACCCCGTGGTTACAATGACTGACTTCAGCCAATGCAATGGTAGGCTGCCATCAAAAGGAGCGTTCCCCTCCAATCCTGCTTCAGAGCCCTAGCACTTGTGCAGCCAGGCTACGAGTCAGATGGGTTATCTAGCCATACTGAAAATTCATCATTGTTCTTCACATGGGTAATCTGCAGTCAAACTAGTAAACTAAGCCCAACCATCCCATGGACACGTAATCTCCAGAACTGACACAAGGAATCAACAAAGCACACAGCCAGTGAAGGCTGCGGGCAGTAGGGCTGGAACATCCATTTGAGTAGTAGCACACTCAGTCTTAAGAGAAGGCTTACAGTGAGTGAAAATGCTTAGTGAAACATCACTGAAAAAACAGAGACTGTGGTTAACACTTCAATTTCTTACATACAATGGCAGTTTATAATAAAAGGGAAATTTATGTAGGAAAACTTTCTTAAGTTGCAGTCTTCATAAACTTGCATGGTTACTAAACCACACTATCATAAATCTCACTATGTTCTGCTTTGGTAGCAAGGCATGCAACCTTGCTTTCCAAGTAAGAAAAAAAAATTAAAAAAAAAAAAAAAAAAGACTAAGTACATTTAACACATCCCTTCCCCTGAAACAAAAGGCTGCATGCACACATCCTTAGACATGGATGAGGGGAAAGAATGACACGTCACCAAAATTAATGGTTTAATGAAGTACTGGAAGATATTAGCTACTACAGTGATGAGGGTGGAATAAATACTACAAAAGGACAGCTACAGGCTACATAAATTCCACCACATTCCTATTAGCATAGCTACTATGAAATCTAATAGCTACTGTTTCTATTTATGAAAACAGACCTCCATGGACATTGGTAGCAAAGGAGCTGAAGGAACCTTGATGCATGTGTTTTGTTACTCTTATTTTCATGAAGTTTTTGTTTACCTGAGGCAAATACAAGTGTGCGAAATTAATTACATGAGTATTAGCTAAATTGTTCCTTTGTTCCATGTCTTCTTTTATAAATCATTCCTAACTAATAGTGACAACAGTATCATTGGATTTGTGTGACTTAAGTCTCCAAATGATACATTTTACTGCTGCTCATCTACTTAAAGCAGCCAAAAAAGGAGGGGAGGAGTAGAGCTGTTAAGCATTTTTTTTTATTACTATTATTTTACAAAAAGAGTTTCGGCAAGAGAGAAAGTCCAGATATAAACTGCAGTTACTATCTGGAATATGTTCAAAGCAATAATTCCAACTGCAAATTTGCTAATCAGAATATTTACTCACGAACTGGCTAAATAAAACAGCCAAACTGAAGGCCCAACTAGTGCCTGACTTGTAAGCATTAAATCTCTTAGATCATGTGCAAGTAGGATATTTTAAATGCCAGCAAAACATAAATTCGTGAGAACAAATCTGCTGTACAAAGACGGTGTAGCATGTACTACTTCCACAGTGAGCACAATAGAACTATCTCTTCCAGTGATTTTTGTCAAGTTTCTTGATTCTTACCAGTGAGGTTGGGCAAGGGAAAATTGCTTTGATGGGCGAGCTGCTGGTTCCACCACTGCTGGGTGGGTTGATCCTTTTCTCCTTCTGGCGCCGGTTACAGAACCAAACGCGGATCACCTCCTTCTCCATGTTTAGCTGGTCAGCTATCATGGTGATCTCATCCGAGGTAGGCTTTTGGTTCTGAGAAAAGGAAACGGTACTTGAAAAGCTGTGAAATTACCTTCTGAAGTTTTACATTATAGCTTCTTCTTCATTAGACAAAAATCTGTATGGGCCACATACACAGAATCTGGTCAGTGGTACAGCAGAGATAGCCCTCCATCTTCCTAGTTACAGGAACATTTCTACCAATAGTAAGCTGTGTTCCTCAGAGACAGGTGATGAAGACTAAGCTCACATGTGTCTTTCTGAGAGAAGGGATCCGATTTGTGAGTTAATCATTCAAGGAATTCTAGAGGATAAGGAAATCTTTCTCTCAGCATCTCTCAAAAAGGAATAGGAGAGATTAACCATAGCAATTGCCAAATGAGCCCCAAGTTGTCTAGACCTATAATGAAAGACAGGTAGATTGAATAGGCTACTTAGTCTACCTGTCCATACAGCTGCACAAAGTGCCTAACAACAGTAACATCAGGCCAGCTACAAAACTCACATTATGTATGTTTAGACTGTCCTTTTTTCTTCTTTTTGATGTGTAGAATATCAAGCTTAGATCTATGGCTCAGAATCTTGGAATGCAAATCACAAAGTTGGTGAACTGCAAGAACCAGTGAGTGTTTCTGAGGGTTTTTGTTTGTTTGTGGGGTTTTTTTAAAGTGAAGTAGATGTTGACACATGCTTCTCAGCACAGCCTTTGTGTTCACCTTGTTTAGTACAACCACTTTCCTAAATAGCACAGTAACAGGTTCACACTAACACATACGATTGTTAAGCAAAGCTTATTCATTTCTTTATAGGCTGAGCAGATAGGAGAGCAGAGCGATAGGATCACTGACCTCCAGGAAACTCTTCTCTAAGGCCACACGTATGTTGGTCTCTATGCTGGTGCGTTTCTTCCTCCTACGGTTCAAGCCTTCAATCCCCTGCCCTTGAGAATTCAGGGCACTTGGGCTGGAGAGAGTTGAATCAGATGAGAGGTTTTCTGAAAAAATGAAGTAACATAAATTAGGAGATTTTATTTGAATGCAAGGTACTCTAATGCAAGTGTTCTTTACCTGTGCAAGCTATGTCAAAACCCACTCTGTATCTATTCCAGATACATAGAGATTTCTGAAGATCACATGCATTAATTGTTTTACTTGTAAATTACAATATATACTTGAAACTTAAAGGTTACAAGTAAGCCCAGAGGGCACTCTCTGCTACTCTATGCTACTACAGTATCCTTTTTATAATACCTATACAAAGTTGTTCTCCCCTTATCTCATTCCACACCACACTCATTCACTGCAAGTCACAGTTTAAAGAAAAAAAGCAGTAACTCATATCCATGAGCCACAGCTGTAAGTCACCAGCAATTATGAAAAAATCTGAGCAGCTTGAAATGTCTTTTGCCCACTCTGCAATACCCTAGAGGAAGAAGTAGTTCATAGTCCTCTTCTCTGGAGATCTCAGCAGATACTCAGTGCTATGCAGTTCTACCAAACAGCCTACACACAGCAACTCCCCCTCCTTAGCTTCACTAGGTCTCTAGCTGTCAACACCTAATCCTGTCTTTTTGGCTCCACAGAAGAGCAAAGAGAGAACACACTTGACCCCACTTTGTAGCAGAAAGTGCAATATAACCAACAGGCAGGTTCCAGCAAGGAAGTTAAACAAAACGATTAATTATGGTTGGAAATCCATCGCTGCACTGGGGTTTATGGGTAATAAGCTGGCGTCAAAGTTCACAATGTTGAAGATCATTCTGGTAGGCTCAAATGGGCAAGTACAATCCGTTCATTATTTTCTAGATTTATTTTTTTTCCCTAGTAATGGCACCCATAAATGTGCTGAAACCCCTCTCCATCCTGAAAACCCCAGACAAGAAGCTAAGTTCTGCAACAATAAATTCTCCAACACTCCGATGTAACATAATGGAAGGGATCATTGGTATGCTTCTCCTGCCTTTCACCTAAAGTAGCCTTCAAAGTAATGTGAATCTTTCTTCCAAAGATTTTCATAAAACTGAATCATAACCAAAGACAACGGTTCCCAACCTCCAGGCTGCGAAGGACCCTGACACTGTTTACCGTCCTTAACATCACAGATTCAAGTATTTCTTCAGGCTAGCATGAAAGGCAAACTATGACATTCCTTGCGGCACTTGACTCATCCAGTGTTGCTGGAAGGTTTGGGGACCATTTGCCTGTGGACTAGAGCACTCAGTGAGAAGATCTTTATGTTTTCTATCACAAATCTAGATTACTTAACGATAATCCCTGTCAGCACAACAGAATGACACTTCCTTGTTTCAATGCAGGACAAATTTTCAACACTGCATCCAATCACTTTCAAAATTTCAGAGAATACTATAGGCACCAGCATAACGCCCTCTTCATTTTGGTAAAAATAGGAAGGCACACACCATCCCTGCCATCTGTTTAGCAGATCCATCAGTTTTATACTATGTACAGTTGCATACTTGGAATTAAAAACTGGCTGAGAGCACTCTTAAACACTTTCTATCCTAACACCTAGCACCACCATCCAAGGTCCTTTTGCTGGTGGGGAAAAAAAAAAAGAACACTACCAACATGAATAATTATATCGCAGGAAAAAATAATCCTGGAAGGAAAAAGCAAAATCTAACCCACAAAAAACTCTTCCTATGGGGAGAGAGAGAGTGTTTATACGGACCCTCGGAGGAAGATGAAAAGAACGCACATAGAAATGTGGGAGGACATGAATGCAATGAGCCCTGCCTAGTGGAACAACAAACCATGCAACCCTCTCTCTACTACACATCTGAAAAAGAAAGCTAGAAGAGGATTAGAAGTTATATGCATTAACATACATGAAGACGGAAAACCATGACACATATTATACCTCACCCCATGCAATTATTCGGCTGTCTGCAGAACACAATTCTGAAAGTTCATATTGGAATGATTTCGAATGTGTATAGGCATATCAAGAATGAAATACGGACCCTTACTCCTACACCCTTGTCCCATGGACAGTTACAAAGATTGGAGGCTTCATAAAACCGTAAGGGCACAAACGAAGCAGGTTCTCGGGGTTTTTCAGAATCCTACTGATTTTAGTAGGCTGGTGAAGAAATACACAGACTCATTCACCTGCATCATTGAGCCACTTTTCCAGAAGTGGCTTTAACTTGCACATGTTCTTAAAGCTGAGGTTCAAGGCTTCAAAGCGAGAGATGGTAGTTTGGCTGAAGTCATTTCCATAGAGTTTGCCCATAGCGAGCCCAACATCACCCTGGACAAAGAAAGAGAAAAAAGGGATTCACTAACATAGGCACTTCCAAAGCAAGGAATCCTGTCACATTCTTGTGTTCTCTTAGTGACTTCACTGCTGCATGGGATTTCATTTTCACAGAAACTTGCTCAGTGCTACCAAGGTTCATGCTAAAGTAAATAATCATAAAGAAATGCAAACCTCAGTCAGTTTAACCATGTAACTCTTTCCAGGAAATCTCTGATGCACTGTCTTCTTAGCATTATCACTGAGCAGAACATTCCACTGAATATTAACTTGTAACTTTTTTCTTAGTTCTTTAAAATAAGGGAAGGCCAAGCTCTCTTTAGGAGCTGATTTAAGTATCTGCGTATTTCATAACAAAGAAAATTTCAAATAAGCAGAAATGCAGTGAATTCATGTTCTCAACACTCTTGAAAAAACTCTCTTGAAAACACTCTTGAAAAGATGTCTGCAAACATGTACCATATTTAAATAGATGCAAAAGTATTCTTATCTGAACTTTTAATATCTTCTGAGGTTCAAACCAAACCTCTCCCCACAGATACACATTTCAAAGCAGACAAGAAGTTGAACCATTTCAAATAATGATTAACTGTAGTCTTCACTACCATTACCCATCCACCAAAAATCTGTCCAGGAGATTTACAGACAGATCTTTACATCTGTTATTGCCTTTCAAAACTCAGTTTTAGCTAGCAATCAGACATTCTGCTTATCCTAATATATATATATGTGCATATATGTATAAACATCTATGTAGTATACACTTGGAAAGTCTTGTTTAAAAAAATCAAAATAAAAAAATCAATCCACTCTTGACTGTGGCTGTTAAAAACACCATAATGTTTTCTTGTTCTCTTTTAAAGCTGGAAGATCTTTCCCTTTGAAAAAATATAATTATTTTTTAAGTATGCTATTTGGTCTGAAGTAGTTTAATTTAGATTTTCACTTTTTAACACAAAAAAATATGAAAAGTCTAGAAGAAGAAACTGAAAAACTTGAGCATAGTTAGTGGAGTTTAATTGTAAGTGGGTTAGTTGGATTGTGCGTAAAGCTTGCTTTCTTTCCTTTTAGGTCAGGTCCACAACCACAGCTCCATACAAGTATACTAATAGCATGCAGAGTGGCCCTATCCAAGCAAGGAAGAAAACAACCTTTGGTAAACTCAGTAAATTGCGCAGGTTGCATAAAGAAAACAATTTCCTTCCTAGAAGAGGACCAGAACAATTGGTTTGTACACCCTTCAATCAGAGGAAACACATGGGAGCTCACATTTATACCTCTACCCACATGCCAGGATTCTGTGCATTTTAAAACTCATAAATCATTCCAAGAGAAGTAACATGGATGCTCTACTGGGTTTATGAAGAAGAAAACCTGGCTATGTAAACCATTTTAGAGATAAGTTGATTTATGTCTTGGCAGAAAAGAGTTATGAAATTTGCTCCAGTCCCCCAGCTAAATTTAATTCTGGCATTTATGTTGTTCTTACTAATATTGCCATCTGATTTAAAATGAATAGTTAACCATTTTTTGGTCAATAGTTTTCAATGCCAAAAGGTGGCAGCATTTCAGCTGTAGGCAAAGGAATTTACATATTGGGATGAGAATTTTATATATTGGAATGGGCCACTGAAAGGATGGATGGAATAGAGGATAAAGGCACTGTACACTCATCTGATCTACTCTGTAGCTCCAGTTCTGAACTGAAACTGATTATAAGGTTCATCATTGTTGTGTGTACAATGTTGTCTGTTAAGAAGCTCAGATGGACTAGCAGAGTTAATACCTTTTACAGAATAAAAATAACATTGTCTAAAATGTTGACTCACATAGCTTGAATCTACCAACCAACTAGTCACATACCTGCAATAATGTTAAGATGCAGTATGCTCATTGTGTCTCTGTGTGCCAAACACAGAGATATTTTTAAGGAAAACAATTAAACAAAAGGATTTAAATCCATCACCCACTTTTCAGGATGGCAGAAGAGACAGAACTGCTGAAATACAAACCCTGTTACATTGTTCACAAGACAGAATGTAGTAAGTGATTAGTTTGCAATGCAAACTAAATCTTACAATTATTTTTGAAAGGCAGAGATGGCATGAGTCTGAAAAAGCTCACAGTACCACTAGAAATAAATTTAGTTTATCCTCTGAAAGGCTATTTATCAAGCTATAGGAAACCAAAGTAATAGGGGTCTCCAGTTATCATGCATTTATGCAATTAGGTAGAAGTTATTAGAACTGCCTAATTATACACATACACACTCAGAGCAGGATAAGGAATGATCAAATGCAATTTTATCACTTTCTCAAGGCTCACTTTTTATAAGCTCAAAAGCAAATACCGAAATATAATCCTGAGCAGTTGTGTTCATTTTTCCTCACCATGAAAATTCACAACAGGGTCAATAAAGAAGGGTTAACTCATAACTTAAAAAGTCTAGTTGAGCCTTTATAATCATCTCACAGCAGGGCAGATTAAACATAATAACTAAAGATCTACATGAACCTCCTCAGTCAGGCTATAGGGAAGCTATTGTATTTTATTCTGCTCTGTTCTGCTCTATTTTAGCTTTTGTATGTGCCCATCACTTGTATTTCTGTGCCTCCCTCTAGTGGAAAGAAGGGAAGGAAGGAGGCACACATGCCAGCAAAACACACTTCATTTTACTAAGAACATTCTGTTCTTGAGTTATAATTAAGATGCTGCCAGGAACTTTCATCATGAACCCTGATTTTTCAAACGTTTAGGACTTTGCCAGAAAAACACATCTGACTCCAGCACGTACTTTCAGCTAGATAGATTTTCTTATTCGGGTAGTGGGGAATCACGTATGTTGGATAGACTGTTCTTAGCTCAGACTTTTAAATACCTACTTTGATTTTTGCATGCTATTTCTTCTAGCAAAAACACACCTGTGCTTACCACAGACTCCTGCCAAAATTAATTGTTTACCTGGGTTTTTTTTGTTTTTTTTTTTTGGGGGGGGGGGGGGGGGAAAAATTTTTTTTTTTTTTTTTGGGGGGGGGGGGGGGGGGAGAATAATTTTGATATTAATAAGAAAGGACTCTTGGATCCAAGCAGCATTTCCTTTCAACAGAATAATGGAAAATATAAATGCACTTTGTACTTCTAATTGTACTCCTCATTCAACCATTTTCACTATGTTCAAGATTACTTTTCTTCTGCTCTATGGGTATTTCTGAGCTTTTAAGCAAACTGAAACAAACCACAACCCCAGTTCACCTCTGTAAGGACAGAACTTCAAAGGTGACAATCATTTCAGGTTCTGTTCAGGAATCTTAGCAAAAGCATTAAATACATAAATCATTGACGTTTAATAAGAAAATACACTTGACAGATAAAAACCCTTTGACATCTGAAACAACTCCATAGTTGTGATATACTTTTTAAACACACAGAGCAGTTAATTGTGCTGTATGATTTTTAGAACTTTGTACTTCTGAAGGCAGCTTTCAAGTGCTTTGTCCCATTCATTTGACATCCCATGGAATGAATAGTGCACATGCAATGACATCTGGAGCTGGTAAATGCATGTACCTGCTGGGAAAACGGCTATGCTTTAAAACCAACAGGGAAGTCAGATGGACGTGTGGCTTTTTCTGTTATTTCTTAGAAATCCCCTACATAAAGGCCAGAGCATAACCCTATTTAAGAAGGTTCTCCTAGGAAAAGGTGGAATTGTAGTCTCCCTCCAGACTTGAAAGATGAGACCTCAGATTCCAGGCTGGCAGGCACTAAGGTAAGCAGTCTCACCTGAGTGAATCCAAGTTTGATCCGTCTTTGTTTGAAAGTCTTGGCAAACTGCTCAAGCTCCTCAAGGTCACTGGGCTCCTCCAAGCTGGGAGTGTCGATTCGCTTTGGTGTTGACTGGCTCTGTGGAAGTGGCTGAATGGGGGTCGCTGCTATTGTGCGTGTTGGGGTTGCTGGCTATTAAGATAGCAAGGAAAAGATGAAAATCAGACTTAAAAGAATAATCAGCAAAAATTAAATTCAAAAAAGGTACGTGAGGTTTCTGTGAGAAAGATCAATGAATTTGACATTTCCAGCAATCTGAAAGTTCCTCCAATTTATTTACATTCCTCTCAAGAATGAGTAATCACAATCCAGAAAACTGTATTAGTATGACAGCCTTTTAAAGGCTCTGTCAGAACCAATTAAAGAAAAGTAAGAGATGTTCAATGCAGCAGATAACCAACAACTTTCACTTGCTACAGAAGCTGCTCAAAGAAAGGCTGAACACTCTTACTTGATATAGTTCTATCATTTATAGACAGCTTGGCATTCATCCCCTTTTAATCATTTTAAAATTGAATTTACTGCTTGTGTGAGGTGGCAGATTGTCATCAGCCCAAAAGATTCAAGTCTCCTATTTAATCTTGGAACAGTGAGCACACAGAGGTGCAGCAAAGCAAACACGGCACGTTTCCTCTAATGTCATCTCCCGTGACTGACTCAACTCTTCCAGTAAGAAAAAAAATAGATCTACCTCTAACCTTTCTGTTGATACTTGCAACAGTAAGAATTAATGTACTGGTGATACAAGACATTAAGCAAAGGCAACCTGCAGAAAATAATTCTTTTTAGGTCACATTTTTCTTCTATATGAAAGGCTAATTTTCCAGTGATTCAGAATAGTGAACCACATGAGGTTCGCTACTCCTGAGCACTGGCATACTAGAACATTTTGCTATGCAGCAATAATAAGAATCTGAAAAAAACTGAGCATCATGGAAAAATTCACAGGTGAACAAAATATATTAAGATCTGGTATTGCACAGTTCAAACTTTATGTGCAACAGGAACATTGGAAACATGTTTTGAGTGCATAACTCTACCTTCTTACATGCCAGAGATTAACTCTTAACAGGCAGAGACAAATCGTTTACTCTAGTTAAACTCTATTCAGTTCAGCTGAGGCCGTTAAGTAAAGATGACTTCATGCTTTTATCTCCTAGGCCCAGTTCTGAAACTACAGACTCCTTCAGGGCAACTAAGAACAGCCTCAAGTCTATGCAACACTACAGTACTGTGCAAAACCTATGCAAAGGTTCAGAAATGGCAGCTATAAAAGAAATGGCCTACAAAGAACTAAGTCTTTACATAGCTCCTTATGTTGTTTTTCTCCCGGGTTAGTGCAGTATTTTGCAGTGCACAGCAGATGGTAGAGGGAGGTCAGGATCTATAATTCCATTGCTTGAGAAATAATATGATCATATATGATCTTTCTAGGATTGCAGATATGTGTGTCACACTATAAAGGTTTTTTAATATTTTTTAATTTACATTAAACATTTAATTACAGGGTAATTACTGCAGTATGTCTTTACTGACTTCACTCCTTTTATATAATTTATTTCCTCTTTGTGGTTTTGATTTTTTTTTTAATCCAAATATAATCTTTAGTAGGGAATCATGCTGCTAACAGGTATGAACTGCAGAGGTGAGACAAATTCCATTTTCCACATGGCGCGTGAAAAATCCTATAGGTGGTATAATAAAAACTGTAGTTTTCTAAGACTCTGATAGACTCGGGCATCTTATTACAGACTAAAACAATTCTTGTATGTAACCAAGTTGGCAGGAAGATATCATAATATTATATGGTATTTGAGAAACAGCATGCAGTCATGTAACTAAACTGCACAGTAAAACCCAGAGTGAAGCAGAATTAAATTTGCAAGCACGTGCAACCTTAAAATTGCTTTTCGTACAGTCTGAAAGCTTAATCACAGAGCTTTAATATTTTAACATATATCTAACAGAATATTTTAATGTATTTCTAACAATCTACCCACTTTCACAGAAGGTACTAACTAATAAGACCGGCAATGACTTAGCAATAATAGCAAAACATCTAGGCTACAATAAAGATAGATTACCACTGCAATCTTTAGGAAAAAAGATACTCGTCAGTAATCCTCTTTTTGAGCTTTTCAGGTAGCTCACACCTTGCTCCTCTTAATTTCACAAATTTAGAGATTGTCCAATAAAGCCTTACAAGAAATCAAATAATGCTCTAGTGTCATTAACTCAAGATATCAATCATGGAAATTTTCAGCCAAAAATACAAATTTAGAATGTTAAATGCATGAAAAGAGGCACATTAAGGTGGAAACTACAAAACTGAAGTTACCGATACTTCCGCTCTACACCGAATCTATCTAGAAAGACAAACCCATTGTTACAGCTGCAATATCCACCCCGGTAACTAATACAAAGGGTGCATTCTTTTGCAATAATTTAAATCCCCTCAAAGTAACTCATGAATTGTAGAAATAAGCCTGACCTGCGAGGCAAGGGTGATGCTTGGCTGAGACTGCAGGAGGTTGGCTTGGCTTTGCTGAGGTAGTTGCGTTAAGAGATTCTGCGCTTGCAGGAGACCTGGAGAGACAAAAGGATGGGTTTGGTTTGTCATTTAAAGACTAAAACATGAAATGAGATGAAACAAGGCTCTTGACAAATAATGAAAGGTAAAAGAATTTGAGATGCAAGCCTTCATTTCATCCCTACATACATATCTTCAGACTTTGGACTTTTCAGTCCAAAATCCCCTTACATTTTCCTGAAGTATACGTGGTGGCAGAAGGGTAAAAGACAGAAGTCTGTACTAGTCTCCTCTGCAGAAAGAGCTTGTAATGATCTAGTTATCCCAGTTCCATATGCAGGAATCATTTATTTTGGGTAAACCTCTTCCTGTAACCAACAGCTGACCAAGAATTAGGGAGCCATATAAAAATATACAACTGAACACTAATCAGATCAAATTCAACAACTGAATACTAATCAAAACCACAAATTTGGCTCCTCGCTCACCATTCTCCCTCTCTCTATCACTCCATGCCAACTGCCTAATAAGAAGGCAACTTTCTCTGGCAAACTTAAGCAGACCACACCAGAAGACAAAACGAGTTCAGACAACCTCTTACACGCTGAAATAAAGAAGGAATCTTTTGGAAAAGTAATCAGAACTTAAAGCTTAGGTAAGATACTGAACACTGCTTAAATTGCACAAATAGAATAACCATTACATTGTATGGATGAAAGGCCCTGCTATTATAAAAAGATGACAACATAAAAGAACAGTAGGGACTGATGTAACCAATATACACAATATGCTGTCATTCAAAAAATAAATTCTCTTACAGTCTGCAATTTGATTATTATATCTCCCAGGAAATTGAGATATATGCTTGCATC
The DNA here is from genome assembly GCA_013398295.1 of Chionis minor. NCBI lineage: Eukaryota > Metazoa > Chordata > Aves > Charadriiformes > Chionidae > Chionis > Chionis minor. The sequence continues at coordinate 27,728 of VZSF01009852.1, read as the reverse complement.
TATGTATTTTAACTAGAAGCTATGATTTTTAATTTTTTTTTTTTCACTTGTAATACTAACATTTATATATTTCTAAGGGGTAAGAATCTTAAAAAAAAATATACCTACAGTTAGTCAAGTCCCTTATTAGGCATCTGCAATCCTAGAACCAGGGGGGATAATGGCACAACAACGATAGATGGACTCTTTGGCCACTCAGAGAAGAGAACACAAAGTACCACTTAAATTCTGTAATTTGAGTTCAGCGTGGTCTGTTCTGGCTCATCAGCTGGCCGATCAATCACAGCATGCCTCTCATGACCATCTACCCCTTAGCAGAATACAGGTACAGAACACAGGAACTTAGGACTTGATAAATACCGAGTGAGAAACTGCATGTTTTATGCAAGGTTAAGGCCGTAGGAGACATGAAAAGAGGGACTACCGTGGGTGGGAAGGAAAAAATGAATCCTCAATGATGGATACCAACTACAGAAGAATCTGTCTTCTGACAGTGATATTACCGTTTCTTTTTTTAAAAAAAAAAAAAGCCTTGAACATGTATTTTAAATAGAACGTGTCACTATCAATATGCTCAAGACTTACAGAATAAAGCCGGCTGCTTATGCAACATAATAGCACAGCATAGACAACTATGTAAATTTGCTTTGCACCACTTAATCAACATGTTCCAGCTGTGTTTTTGAAAAGCCACAGCAAGGGAATGGATCAGCTTAAGGAACTTCCAAGACAGCTACCTACTACAGTTACACAGCTCACTTTACACATTTTACAATGCAAATATTTGTTCACTTGAAAGATGATTTCATCTGTCCAAATCTAAATATTAATTAGTGAACAATCACCTCTAAGTGATGAGGTTTTGACCTTCATTTAGTGATGGTGAATTTTAACTGTCAACTTGAAATCGAAAGGAGCAAGACATCACACCAACACTACAGAGCAGCTGACTAACAATGAAACAAAAAAATAGGCAGCTGACAGTGACCACATTTGACCTCTAATCCACTGGTAACGCCATCAATCACAAGTTACTAACTCATCTTACAACTGCAATCAGAGTAATTAGGACTGTCCTTTCGTGATTTTTTTTGTCCTCAGAGAAATCCCAGAGGATTCTTTTCTGGCAGTAACACTTGCTGAAGAGCACAAGATGACTACACTCTTCCTCATTTTATTCTCACTCCTATGTTCTGAAGTAATTATCACTGAAGGACAGTATAAAATATTCTGAACATATTTAATCTAGTCAATTTTTACATCATTTTTTCCTATTTAAGAAATACTGACACAAGTCATCTCAGGCAGAAACTAGAGAAAGAACAAGTTAGTTCAACCTGCAGCTGACCTAAGTAGCGATCAGGGGATGGAGAAAGCAGCTGAACTGTTTTGGCAAAGAATGCATCTCTTCCACTGTCTTTTCATACAGTTGCTGTGCACACACTTTGGACTCTTGTTGGCTTCCACGGGTAGGCAGATGCAGTTTTGCTTGTTTCAGACATGACTTGTACTAGCCTGAGCTTCACCTTCGCTTTTTTTCTGAGAAGAAACTACTGGTCCCCACTTTGGTCCAAGATAACTTCAGTGACTTAACTTGTAGGGCACATACAGCGCAGCCTGTTTAATACAGTGTAAGTCCTAAACTGCACCTTTTATGCAACTGCTGAGGTATTGGTGTTTCAAACTCTGCTATTTCCTTAGGGACTTCACACTGGCATCAATACTGTTTAACATCTTTACTACCAATAAGGCTGATGGGACATATTCTCAGCAAGTTTGTGGACAATACCCAATATGGGAAGGGAGAGTGGTCAGAAGTCAAGGCCTAGGCAGGCTGGACAAACGGAACCTCATGAAGACCAATGCAGGAAAATGCAACATCCTGTATGGGGGCTGGAATAACCCTGTGCAGCAATACAAGGTGGGCACTGGCTGGCTAGAAAGCAGTTTCACAGAAAAAAGGCCTGGGAGTCCTGGAGGACAACAAGATGAACATGAGCCAGCAGTACGCCCTCACAATAAAGAGAGCCAACCACATCCTGGGCTGTATTTGCAAGACTGCTGCAAGCAGCTCAAGGGCTGTGATTCTTGCCCTCCATTCAACCCTTGTGAGATCACACCTGGACTACTGTGTTCAGCCTTGGGTTTTCCAGTACAAGACACTATGACATCCTGGATTTTGTACATTCAAGACCCACCAGGGTGGCTAACAGGCTGGAACACTCATACAAGGAACAGGTAAGTGAGCTGGTTTGTTCAGCCTTATGAGAAGGACCAAGGTGACCTACACCTACTGCTGTCTTCAAAGAGAGAAATGGTGTCTTCTTGAAGGTGCACGGTAATGAGATGCAACAAGCACAAGCTGAAACATGGAAAACTCCAACTACATATAACGAGGCTTTTTTTTTTTTTTTTTTTAAAACCACGAGAGTGGTTAACTATTGGGGCAGGTACTTGAAGAGGTTGCAGAATCTCCATCCTTGGAGATGTTCAAACTCAACTGACAAAGGCCCTAAGCACTCTGCTGTAATCAGACCTGCTTTGAGCAATACTACATGGCCTCTAGAGGTTCATTCCAACCTACATGATTTTTCTGAATCTATAAAAAATAAAATTGTACTTGTATACTTAACTTTACAGAGGAGTATTTCTAACCCTCTGCTTTGGGTTCTAAGAGCCCAGTGGTATTATTGCATTAAATATGGCATAAAAATCACCTACATGACACTCAAAAAGAATGCCTGCATGGGAGCACATAAGGATTTATGCAAAAGTATGATGTTTTAGAGGTATTTAGTATTTTTTAATAGTTAAAGTAAATGGACTTTTCCTGTAATGTCTATGAGTACCATGAATAATGATCCAAGCCAAAAAACTCTTCCTGCCAGCCAACAGTTACTAAGGACTGATCTGTGACTCAGTTCTTACTGTCTAAAATTAAACAAAAGATAAAACAAACATTCAAGTGCAGATTTTTTCAGCATAATTTTTTTAAAAGTTGGCTTAGAAGAATAATACATAATTCATCCCTAACTGATCTCCCAAAAGAGTGAATTTTTTCATCTAAGAACTTGACTGCTTTCTCTCTGCTAAAGCTGTTCATCTTCTCACAGACATATCCTGGAAGTCAGCTTGCAACACAAAGCCATTAAAATGTCAGAATTTGATTAACTGGAAAAAACTGAAAGGAAAGAATGGTGTCATACCACACATTACATACAGTGACATTTGATCAACTTTGTTGATTGCTGTTGATGCAAAGAAACTCCTGGGCACTTCGGTGTACCTCATTTTATCAAATCCAGACCTTCCAAAATGGGGACTTGTAGTCGGAATTATATTGGGATCCAACACAGGAGAGAAAGTACTAAGCTATGCACTCCTACAAATCTGTTCCGCTGAGATGTTAAGGTGATGCATGCTGCCACACCTTTTGCAGTATCCAGGTACCCTTTAGGATCAGTTCAAGAACATGATGCAAATATGCCGAAGCTGGTGAACTTTTTCTAAGAGTACCAATTCAGTGATCCATGCAAAGGTGCCACACTACTTCAATTAAAGTCAACAATTTACTCATTGATGCTGTTCAGATGGTTAGAAGCAAAGACTTGATTTCAAAGAGGACAGTAAATATTAAGCATTTAATTCCTATCTTGGTAATGGGTATTTGCAGCACAGGGGAAAAAGTCACCATTTAAATCACGTCTTCCGAGTTCTTTCTCATTCCACTTCAAGCTTTCCCCTCTTATTTGGGGAATGAGTTTCAGTCAGCTACTTTTATTCAACTGCTGTGTCAGCAAATATGCTGTCATTAAGAGTCTCTTCACAAAAAAGAGCTGGGTCTCCTTATCCACATATTATGGCAACTAAAGCAAGCACTTTCACCTAGTTCACACAGTGTATTATTAACAAAATGAGGAGTCTTGTAAGGACAGTGCAGGTGCACAATCTTAGATGAGATAAACACTCGTCCATTACAAATCTGATGCATCTGAGAAGGAACACAAGCAACTTCAGGCACCTTCCTCCATCCTCACACTGGACAAGGAAGCTACACTGATTTATGGTACCAGAGCCAGCAGGGTAGGTACCAACATTTAACATTCATTATCCCATTTTTAAAATGCACGGTGTTTTGTTTGTTTGTTTTAATGACACAAGTGAAGACTCAAGGTTTACAGACCAAGTGTGTAAGAAGAGAACAGGACTGGATTTGGCCTGCCCTCATCATCCCAGGTGTTTTTACAATTAAAAAAATGAAATAGTAAACAAGGTCTTTAATAATAAACAGCAATAACTTGAGAATAGGTAGACCCAGTTTCGATGCTTAAAGCTAATTAGTAGCTTGTCTTCCACATTTGCCTTTTTGGATACTTTCTTTGTAAGTGCTGTTTCCAAACCTCTTTGACAATGATGCAGTCTTCTCTCAGATCTTAAAAACCTCTCTTTGCAAGATTAATTTAAATGAAATGCAGCACCATTTCCCCTCTCCATTCAGATTTTTACTGATATGATTTTTATTGGCAATATCTTCCAAGTAGAAAGGAGAATGGTCATCTGATGAGGGTAATATTTTTAAGAAGCAGCTGTAATTGCAGTAAAGGATGTTGAACTGATTATTCTAGAGACAGATCTATTAGATACAAGAACAGATACAAGGGGTATAAAGACTGTACACGGTGCTACATTCCTGACTGTGACTTTAACAATAATATGGGAACAATAATTGCTCCGAACAAGAAATTGTTCCAAATTTCTATTTCCATTCTATCTTCTGCATATCTGCTGAGGCTTGAAACAGTTCCTTCAGTTCTGGTGTTACCTATTACAAGTCATGAAAAACAGAAAGTTTACAATTTGTTTCGCACAAGCCATTGAACAACTAGAAATCATGTGGAAAAGGAAGATGACTACATTAGACATATGTCAGTGGATTTATAGGGAGAATTTCACATCTGCTGCTGGGATCTACAATGTGTACTGAAGCAAGATAGCAGAATAACATCTTGATTGTTGATTAATATTTTAGGTATCAAATTTTCTAAAATTTTTCAGAAGTTGGATCTAAGTCATGACTTTCAATCCCTTCCAAGAATCTAAATAAGATTGCTGATGATTGCATTACTCCATCACCATCAAGTAAAAGAAGGTCTTCTCTACCGATGTTTCTCATTTACATGACTACATGGCATGTAAAAAATATGTAGTGTAGTCTGTAAAGCAAGATTTCTTCCAGAATAGATGATCTATAAATAAATCTGAATTCTCACTTTAGTTACTGAATGCGTACGTACATATATATATATAAAAAAAAAAGCTGTGTGCAGTACCAATGAGGCATCCAAAAAAATCTGAATGCCTTTGGTTTTAACGAAAGCCCTATGCTAGTTTCTTCAGAATATTTATTATTTTATGAAGTTGACTAATGGAGCAATAGGACAAGAACAACATGGATAAGTCAGCTGCAACAGCAAATAAAATAAAAATACACACTTTCTCAATCTTTCTCATAAATAATAACATACTGTTGGAGATCTTCTGACAACAACCATGAAATACTTCAAAAAGCCATACCAAAAAGCGAGATAAGAGGTATTACGACATACATGTTGCTTTATCATTGGGTGCTCGTGAAGAAAACTAGATCTATTCAAGCATTTCAGCTGGAAGCTTGTCACACACTAATGGCCTATGGTCAGAACACAGAATATAAACCTTCCTACGTTTTTGAGCTATTCAGTTGTCCAGGCTGTACATTACCAGTAAAACATGGTGTTTCCACACACACTGTGACACCGATGACAGCAATATGCAGGTCCTAAATTGCAGTGAAGAAATCATTTTCAGAGATGGCTGCTGGAAAAGGTACCATGAAAACCTCTTCTGGTAGTTATTCTACTTCAGAAGATTTTAAACAAACAAACAAAAAGTCTTCCTTCCTTTCCATAATGCAAACAATTCATTTTGAGATTTGCTTCTGTTAGTTCCTTTTTTTGTAAAGCATCTTCAGAGATATTTTAGAAAACCAGCAAAACTTAGCTGAAAATTGTAGGCAGACATTAATGCTAGCGAGTTTTTTCAAAATAATGCTTTTGTGCTTGCTGTTTCCTTAAAAGAACCTATTAAAAAAAAAAAAAAAGGCAAGCCTATTTTAAATAATCCTTGAACTAAATTTTGGTGACATTTGATTTCTTCTAGAAGAATATGTTAAGCTTCTAAGTTCTGCTTCATTTTAAGAAACTAGTACATCACTAAATGCCTCCATGAATAGTTTTTTAGCTATTTTCTACCAGTGCTGGTATAAAAGCTCTCCCAAATCAAGTCCTATTAGAAGAAAGTTAATTTTGAATAACCTTTTATTTAAATGTGAGAGCATTCAGACAGTGAGAGAGCTTCAGCATAATGGAAAGGCAGTTCTATCCAAGTCACAGTATATAAGGAGGAACGATGCATGAAAAAATTGAAAGGAACAGAGGAAAATAAGGTGCAAAGAGCTGCTTTATAGGACAGCCAGGCTCTGGAGGCCTCTTCAAGCATAACAGGATTTGCCTTCTGAGCAAGAATCTTTGGATTACTAGACCTGAACAACTAAGTAGAGTTCATGTAGAAGAGAAAGAAGGGAAAAGATCACTGGAGTATATCAGCATAAGAGGCCATGGCTGAAGGCAGTTTTCTGTAGGCATCAACAAATGGGGTGCAATCAGTACTGTGATGTATTTCAACTTGAAAACATTAGTTCTTAGAGCAAAGCTCCTGTACAACGTCTTCACTGATCTGGCGCACTACCACCTACCACTTGGTTTGCCTTTAGCATGGAAGCCATAGCCAGTGTATCACCAAAATATTATTTCTGAGAGTTGTTATACAAAAATCAAACACTCTAGCTCTTTTCCCAAGGTGTAATTATTATTTCAGTTTATGACAAAATTCACTGTACCCTCTGCAGGCTTAAGGACTCTTCTAGTCTCCCACAAGGACTCTTGATTTTGTAATCTTTTTCTAGTCTTAGAATTTTGTAGCCCCTTTTAGCATTGACCTAATCCAGACAGCCCACACAGCCTCCAGACCCCCTCCTAGGATTCTGCCTTTTGAGTTCTGAAGAGTTGTTTTCTTCTAGTTCTCTTCCCAGTAGGTTTCCTTCCTGAGAGCCTGACCCAGAAATTCAGATGTTGCGGTATTTCCCAAAAGGCCTTGGTAACAAATGTTCCCATGACACGATCTCTTGATTAATCCTCCTTAAAAAAGTGAGCTACAAACACTTTGACAAGGCTGAGGTCTAACACCCAGAAAGGGACAACCTGTTAGAGTGTCCTAATTGCAATACTGTTATTTCTCCTAGGAAATATCAACAGTTAGTGAAGGTGTATGAACCACCTCAGTTTCACCTTCACCTCTAAAGAGCTATGTATGATTTCCTTTTCTGGCAAGGAGCACTTACCCTGCTGCCCCTGCGGTGTTTGTGAGATGATGAACTGTGCTGGCTGCAAGTTGGTTGTTGGATGCACCAACACAAACTGTTGCAGGTTGAGATTCTGCTGCTGAAGCTGCTGCAAGTGCTGCAAATCCTTAAGGAAACAGGGGAGGGGGAAAAAAAAAAAAAAAAAAAAAAAAAAAAAAAAAAAAAAAAAAAAGAAAAAGAAAAAAGAAAGCAGGAAAAAAAATAAAAAAAGGAAAAGAAAAAAAAGAAAAAAGATAAAGGAAAAGAAAGAGCTGTGTGTTAGACATTTAAGTCAGCCATAACTCCCAATGTAACTACATTTCCTATCAACCAGTTACATTCTAACATTTAGAGACAAAAGTGGATGTCAAACAATAGCAGCCCTGCCACTGAATACCCTTTAGGCTGGCATTTTGAATTTCCACTGTCCTTCATAAAACCAAACAAAAATCGTTTACCAAATAACCCAGACAATATTTCCAGCACTGTTCTACTTTAAAAAAAAAAAAAAAAATCGATGTCCCTCCCCCCAAATGCAGAAGTTTTCAAATACTTTAGACTTATCAACACCTGGATTTCTCAGACTTACATTTTGAGGCTGCAACTCTGCTACAAAATTCACTGTTGACAAATCAAGGTATTTTTGTTTATAACCACAACAATCTGCAATTACCATTCTAATCAGCAACAGGAAAGCAAAAATTTACAGAATCTTAGTTTGCACTCTGGTTGTTCAAGTTAAATTTTGGGAAGCAGCTAACTCAAATAGTAAATAAACATATTTGCCAAGTTCTGAAACAAATTACAGTAAGCTTAATAAACATGGCTATAATTAAGGTTAAAAGGAATAGCCCAAGACACTGCACTACTGTAGAACCCTATTTTTATGTATTTAAACCATTCAGAACTATTAATTTTCCAATTAAATGATTGGTCTCAATGTAAATACTAATATCTGACAAACTGAATCACCAAGAAAAACCGCTTCAACTTGTCATTTACACAGAGAATGAAAACAGAGAACTGCTTACAGATACTCCCCCAAAACTAGCCTTTTTCTTTTCATCTTCTAAACAGGACAATAACAAGAGCAACAAATTTGAAAACTGAAGCACAATGTGAAGCCAGCCAACATAACAGAGGTAATCTACAAAAACTACCTATACACATGTGCAGAAACTTTCCATCATTCTGAGAAGAAGCTGTTTCAAAATACCCACCAAGCAGATGGACAAAAGCCTGAAATATTTCCCACACTTACATTCTCCCATTAAACAAAACAAGCCAACCGAATACAAAGCCTCCCAAAAATCGATTTCAGATAAGTTACTCAGATACCAGGGAACCTGTTTGCAGTCAGATACCCTCTTTTGGGTCCAGCTGCGTCAGAAGATGTTAACAATGCCAGTTTGCTCCTAAACAGCGCTCAATCTGGCTGCTTGAATGGAGCTGCTCTTTTTAACGTACTTCCTAACATACTTGAGTTAAAGTGAGCCAGACTAACAAAGACCTGCTTCCTAAGGACAGTAAAGCAGCCCCCATGCATTTTGACCGATTCAGGTTACTGAGCACTCACACCAGCTGCTCAGCAGCAGATATGAAAGGCCATTAACTGCCAGCAATGGAGATGGCGATGCAAAGTCAAGACAGACTGACAAGGATAACTTTTTGTTTACATAATACAACCATTTGCCAAATACAGTTATCTGTCTATAACCTTACGTTATTTTAAAACTGTTAAACTACGACTCAAAAGTTGCAACAATCTCTTCCTGGGGAAGAGGGGTGGGGAGTGTCAGTGGGTGGAAAGGAAGACTAAGGGAGGGGGAAAAAAATAGTCTTTGTTGATTTATGAGACAATAGACATGCATTATAAGAAAATGACTGCTTAACCTGCATTACAAAGACACCGGCCATCAATCATTTAGGCAACTTGGTTATGTTAAGTCAAAAGCATGCAGTCTAATAACATGGTAGACACCAGATGGATTGACCGAGCACTGCTCTTTAAGAAATGGAAAGTGCCATTTTATGTGAAAGTGGTAAAATTTTAAGAAGTGCTCCCCAGCACAACAGGGTGTTTTTAAAGTTGATAGTATTGTTTGCTTTCAGAAAATTTGAAAAGTACTGCAACCATTCCTATGAAATCGAGGCCAATTTCCTTCCTATAAAAGAGAGATATAACTGCTCCAGTCTTCCCCAGGAACTCCATGTTTCTTCTGACTTCATATCTTAGTTACATTGGTCAGAACTACTACTAAAAACTCTTACTTGAGCCCAATGAGACACAGACCTCCATTCATTGACTTTGAATGCTCTGCTGGTTACCTTTGCAGACTGAGCAGACCCTACAGCACAGAGGGGCTCATACTGAACTGGATGTGAGGACAAGATCCACAAAGGCAGAAATAGAGAGTAGGGCAAACTGACCAAGGCTGTGAATGCTGGGCGGAAGAAGAAGAGATGAAGAGAGGCTGAAGGATGAAAACAGAGGTGGATAAGAGAAAAAGTAGAAACACAAAAGGAAGAGTTGGAAAAAAATTTCTGAAGGAAAAAGTATGGACAGAAAAACAGACAGGTTGAGGACCTCCCCCACTAAAAATAAATGAATGAACCCCCCCCACCACCAGATGACCAAGTAGACCTCAGATGATTTGAAGCACCACCACAGGAGATGTAGTTACACACAAGAAAGAATACAAAGAAACAGTGGCAGTGTATTTGTAAGATCAAAGGAAGAGAGCTTTTTGTTTAAGACTATAGTCTTCATAACACAGGATACCCAGCTAAGACATGACGGCTCTTACCATCAGGCTCTTACACTTTAATATGAGAAAACGGTTTTTAAATTGAGGCCTCAGGGATAACTGGTATAAGCAATCTTATTCTGTGCATCTGCCTTGCTAAGTGGTATCTTGGCTGAGTCTTGTTTAAATACAGAAATACAATTCCATAATGCAGAATGGAAACGATACTTCCAAGGTTAATCACGCTTAAATAGCCCTACCTGTCCCTCAAATTCATTTGAAATCCAACTTTATTTCTACCTTGGGAAAGTTTTATTATTTAGTTAATTGTAGCATTACAATAAATCTCCCAATAGCAACCATGCAAACAACCCTGATGCTGTTTTCCTATGCTGATTTTTTTTCCCCCCCAATAGTAAAATCTGTATACTAGCACAAGTACATAGAAAGAGATGGGAAGACTTTTGCGGAAACATGCATGTCTTCATGTGCTGCCTAACAATTTAGAAAGATCAAAACAATCTAACTCCTATCTTGGCAGAGTAATCTGCCAAGTGCTATGTCTTAACATGAGGAAATTTTTGGGTTTTTTTAAAAAAGGCATCTAAACTTTAAATTTAATGCCATTATCTCTGGTTACAACTTCAGTACAAACTTAAGCATCTCTGTTATTTTGAGGTTTATATCATATAAACACTGATCACGGATCCTGAAAATAAGTGAAGTATACAAGGAACTCCAAAACTTGGCACAACTCCTTTAGTGACAATTTAGGATCAGCCCAGCAGCAGCACTAACATCTTACTAGGCTGTTGCAGTAGATACCTTACATTAACTGCAGTGCACATTAAAGAAGTCATGCTTGTGCAATTAGTTAATTAAAATAAATATGGTAATCCCCTTGCTGCAGAGACCTGCCAGTTAATCAATTATTCAAAAATCATCAATTAAAACAAACACTCAGCTATTTGTGTAATCAGCTATATGTTTACAATAGCAACACAAACAAAGCTGAGCACTGTTTATAAATTGCTGTCAAGATGGATCAAAAAGCGTAGAGCTATCCACCTACAAACCTAGATGGTAGAAATTTTCGATAAAGTATCTCAAATTATATCCAATACCTGCACAAATTATGCCCTCCACTTTCATCATAAGAAGACGCTAACAAGATTCAACCAAGCTACATTTATATATCAAAATAACTTATCCTAAAATAAATTAATTGTAATGTCAAACATTTCAGTAATTAGGAATGCCAGAAAACAAGTGAAACTTTAATTTGTTCCCCTTGTGCTATAAATACACATTATATCTCATGGCAACTACATTATCATGTGCTATTTTTCACAGACCCTTTAGCTCATTCACACACACAAACGAGACAATGCTCACTTCAGAAGCTCCTATTTGATGGCACATGCCTGATCTTTTCAACTCTTCTCAAACACTTCTCTGAAGATTTTGTAAACTCTGGAGAAAAAGCCAGTACTAAATTAATAATTGTAAATGCTTCACAGATTTTCATAGCTTTCTACCAAAGTGGAAGAGCGGGATTAATAGCATCTCACACATGTACAACAATGCCTTCAAAAACATCCACTAATTTGGTGCCATATTTGACAAATGTAAAGCCAGAATGATCAAGGTACAGATTTTATTAATATGAAATTTTAATGCTCTGCACTTCAGTAAAGCAGACCTCACTATCTTAAGCTGCACACCTGGAAGGTAAGATCCACACACCTGTGGATCACTTATATTCAAGTTAAAAGACATGCATAACATCAAATGGCAACTCTGCGACAGATGCATGGAAAAATGTTAGAAGCTAACCATCACCTTCCTGACAAGGACATTTCCCATTCCCTTCTCGAAATCTGTCTGTTATTATTGACTAGAGACAAAGGCTTAACAAAATTAAGATATGATCTTGGGAGTTACAAGCTTTCCTGAATGCTACATCCTTGAGTCATCTCCAGATCATGACAGTGAACTGGGTTCCTTTGCCAAAAGAAGTATTAATATCTGGTCACAGGACTTGTCACAGTGCACCACAATGCTCAGCGTAAGGGGTCTGTGGGTAACGTCAGTCCTGGCCTTTTAAATGTGGGGGGGCATCACTCTAGCCTCTGTAAGGACAGACAGAGAGGTCAGAACTTTTAGACCAATACTACAGGAGTTTGCCGCTTCAGCTAATAAAAAACGGATAACACAACCAGGCTGTTATTCAACTAGTGGACTAGACTACCACAACAAAGGAATAGCACATTTCACCACTGGACTTCACGGATAATTGCAACATTTCTATTCTTTTACTGAATCAGCCCTCATCTTCACTTTTTAGACACTTCACCCCAGTTGAATGCAAGTGAAAATAGTCTGAATAGAAAGCATCAGACAGTCTTAAAGAACCTGTTCACTGTGAGAAGCAGCAACTTTGGAGATTTCATACCCAACGTACTTTGCACAGCTAGACTAATCAAACTGAACTATTACATACCAAGAACCTTAATCTATGGAAAAGATGGACCTCAGCATCAGCAACACAGTCACCTGCTAGTAGTACTCAAGATGCCCATGCTGTACATTCAGTTACACTTTCTATGCTAAGCGTAGAGTCAGTGGCGCTGCATTCTCCACACTTCCAATCCTGGAAGACCCAGGAGGATTCTTTGCTGCTCCTAGTAAGTAGAACTTCCTTGGCAAACAGTTCTTCAGAATTAAGAATTAACTGGACAGATTCTGACACCAGACTCATTCTGGCAAGTTTATCTCTAGACACACAGGAGTGCCCACTCTTTGTAACTGAACTCTAAGCGTTAAGCACCAAGCCAAAATAGCACACAAACATGTCAAGTCAAACTGCCTTTCTTCAGCTCTATCATTTTGCTCTTTGGATCTAACAAGCATCCTTTGTGATACGTAGGTATCCCTTCCAATCCATAAAGGTCTCAACAAGTGTCATTTCTATGGGCATCTTTCTATACCTCTTTTTCTCCTTTCTCAAGCTAACTACAAGGAGGAAAATTCAGAAAATACAGCATCTGGTCAGACTCTGGAACATACTCAGAAGCCCAGTGGAACTGATGAGCAGCAGTTAGGCATTCTTTGCTAAAACTATCACCTTCAACCTCATCAGCTAAGGCTGCGTGAGGAAAGACTAACAGTATTCAAGGACTCTAGAAACTCACTGAATAAGGAATAAAAATATTATTTGAACGATGCAATTAGTCAAACCTCTTTATTTTCCACCCTCTCAAGCCTCAAGGCTCACCTGTGCAATCTGTATTGGCTGAGATAGAGGGATCTGCGTCATCGGCGTTGCAGCAGAGGCCGAGATGGTGGCACCAGCAGCGCTGTGCTGCTGACTGGCTGAATGCTGCACTGCAGCCGCCAGCAACTGTGCCTGCGCCTGTTGTAGCAATAACTGTTGCTGGGCTGGCGTCAACGTGAGCTATAAATAATTAGAAAACACAGCCATTAATAATGGAAAGAGCCACTTCAGCTACAAAGTCATTAGCTAGCTCATTACTAGTTATATTAACCAGGCATTCCTAGAACTATCCCTACGGTTCAGCCATTCACTAGCCCATGACTCTGGCCTTAAGTAAGGACAGCTGGCTACTCAACACAGCATAGCAACCAACCTACCACAAACCTGACATAAACTAAACCGCATGAACGCAAACATTTGCACTTACTGGAACCTACAGAACCTAACTTTACTCCTAAGCTTTCCTTCACGACTCTACCAGGAGGCTCAAGAAAAAGGTAATTAATTAGCAAGCAAAAGAAAAGAATCAGTATTGCCAGGATTTGAAAGGAAATTTACACCCAGCAGAACAGCAAGTGATTAGCCAGATGAATGAGAAGCAGGAATGCTGGCTATGGCTACTGAACAAACTGATAACACCCCAGCTGCTTCACATTAGCATGAATCCCTGCCATATTCCATCATTTCCATTATGCCCTAAGATATAAGTAAAGAACATGAGCTCTGTTTGTTTCTCTCCAAGTCTCCCCATCTGCTTTTTTTTTTTTTTAAATAGAATAGAGTTGGCAAGTTTACATCCCTTCCCTTTCCCAAACACGCATTATCTCTGTGAAACAGGTGGCAGCAGTCTCTCCTTTACATGTAAATGAATCCTGATGCCCATATTTACAACAATCCATATCTGCATAGGCCTCGAGTTTTGAATGTTTCACTACTGCAGAAAATCATAAATTAAAACAAACCAATATTTTTTGAGAATGTAATAAAATATGCTGGGTTTTAACAAGATATCAAAACAGTCTCTCTTTCAAAACTTTCAAATGTAATGAACCAAAAAGTAAATGGGATGCTTATTTACACACTAGCATATGAGAAGATTTAACAATTGAACATGAAATTAAGACATCGTTTCATTCAAGTGTAGAGATGATCTAACCTAATACTTCAAATCATAAATACATTGTTGGAACAACTGCCCTAAATTCCTTATTAACATGCAAACTCTTAAAATTGCAAAGCTGCTTATGTAGAAGCAAACTCTTTAACCAAACCAGTCCATTCACAAAACTTTCCCTTTTTTTAAGATGACTGAAAGCATTTACAACAATTCAGAAATACCAGTAATCCTAAAACAATAGTTATTCCATAATTACTCCCAAAGCCTTGCAATTAAAAAACCCTCAAAATTGGTAGGTTAAAACAGAAGGGTTGAATAGGCTTAAGGCAAGTACTAATATAGTTACTTAAAAAGAAATGTGTTTGAGAAGAGGAAGAACTAGTGTCAGCAGTTCCCATCATTTTTGTTCTTTACCCAGCTATCTGACAAGATTTAGTCTCATGCTCCCGTGCCCCATTTTAATCTTGCCAAAAAAAAAAAAAAAAAATCCTCTTTATGACATCAGTGACTTTAGATTTGTACACACACCAGGTTTTAATTTCATTGCAGAGTCAAGACGGATACTGAGAACTGAGAGAAAGAATGTGTTTTTTTGGAAGCAAATACTTTGCAACAAAACCCAAAGATTAAAGTCTGCTTTTTTATAGGAAGGTATTTTCTGTCTCCTCTTTTCACTCAAGTTTCTTCCTATATTAAAGGAAATGACAATAACCTTCACTGACAGTTCTGTGGGGACTGCCGTAGATACTGCCATCGTTTGCCAGACAGGAGGCTTACTGCAGCGTACTTGGGTAAATCTTACCCCAGTGATCTGTCCTCCGGCCAGCATGAGCTGGGTCTGGGGTATGGCCGCCTGCACTGAAGGCTGCTGGGAAGGCTGGCTTGGCTGCTGAGAGTCCCCAGATTCTTCATTAGATTTAGACTAGTCAAAAAAAAAAAAAAGCAACCGACTCTTTATAGTGTAAAACAGATGTTAATGTATAACACTGCTATCTCAACACTGCACAATAAAAATCTTTCATCTGCATACAAAAAACCCTTGGGTTTATTTTAAGAGTGTGTTTAAGCAATGCCTCTATGTGCCCACCATCTCAGCTACAATTGCTCAAACATGTCTGTAGGTAATGCAGTTTAAACAAAACAAAAAGACTCTCAGGTCTTTTGTAACTCTTCGACATTATTTTCAGGTCTCATTTCATTTTACGCAATGCAACTGAAGCTGACACTACTTTTCATCATAAAGAAAGAAAAGGTTGTTAAAATTATTCATTGCCTAAAATCCTGAACAATGGAAGGAGGGAAAGGAGATTGTGTTTCCATTTTCTATATCTGCATCGTGCACCTCTAAGTCATATTGTTGGCTTATATGGAACTAGTTTGAGAAATCCTCACAGGTTTATCTACCTACAGCAAAATACATAATATATATGATGCTTTTAAATAATCAAAGTTTAGCATTTATTTTATTGAATGCTGCTTTATTTTAAAAGATTGGGGGAGGGGTGATTTTTTTGTGGTTTTGGTTTGTTGTTTTGGGGGGTTTTTTAAACAGAAGAAATTGTGAAGACATGAGGGAGGAAATGCAAGTGCATGAAGAGGGGGAGAGAGTTTTATGATAATTAAAACTGGCTGTGCAGAACATTAAAATTCTGCATAGATTTGCATATTTTCCACCACCTGTTTTGGGGACTGCAGAGCAGGCTAATTAACATAAAGGCTCTGATTAATTCTGCCAGTCATTGAGCGATAATTACAGCGCAGGACTGTAAACATTCTGCACTGGAGATACAGCCTGTTTGCCAACATCTCTCTCAGGGATGGAAGTTTACCATGGCAACCAAGGCAATTTTCTGCCTCCTTCCTCTTAGAAAGGAAGGTCACTATACCTCCTCTTCTTTCCAAATTGTTATTATGTATAAGTGGGTCCACATTCTATTGCATTTCATGTAATGCACTACCTACGTTCTTTAATAACAAGCAATACTGAAACCAGTTTTCAATAAAACTGCATCCCTTGCCCCTTAATATAGTACTGAGAGGAAGTGGCACGTTAACCAATACACTGAAGTGTTCAGCATCATAAAAAAGTTTGAAAGCTTTGTTGTCTCATGTGCATTATTAAACAACAATTACTCTGACTTATTTTGAAATCACTATGTGTTCTTTACACAAGCAATCTATACAAACCATATTAAATAGGTAATGATACATTATACTCCTATATTCGGCTACCAGAAGTAAGGACAAATTGCAAAGTAATACTTGCTATATTTAAAACAAGTGAATAAATGGAAGAACGTGAATATTCCTGGAGTTTTATAGTTTTCATGACACAACACCTGGCTGAAATTCAGTATAAAATTACAATCACCGCATGTTTTAAACAACTCCAGTTTCTGAATGCTTACAATTCTGAACCCAATTTGCAGTTATAAAACTATTATTCTTTCATACCTATCACTTACAAGACCAGTCAATCAGAATGCAAAAAACAGAGTAACATATCATAGGTTAAAAACTATCTTTAATGGGACCATAATGCTGTTTGGAATGAGAGAAGGACAAGCAGCAGAAGGAAACTGTCTTTACCTGTACATTTAAGGACTGAGCAGCAGCCTGTAAACTTGTTCCAGCGAGCTGGACCTATAATACAGTGCAAAAGTGGAAATGAAATAATGTAGGATCCACAGAAAATTTTTAACAATGTAAACAGAGAACAACCTCCCCACCGAAACAAAAACCTCCCCAACAAAAATTGCCCCAAGAGCAATGCATGCCCACCTAACACCTGAATCAGTGAAATAGAGGTTGTACTCCAGGCTGAAAAAACAAAATCTGTAAGATTCTTCCACAGTGTTATTTGTCAACCTCTTGCTGAAAGTATTGCTGCCTAGGGATCTAGATATTACCATGAAATTGAGTTGAAACAGAGCATTTTGGGGTTGACAGGCTAACTATTCCTATTTCTGTTAAAAAAATCCAGGCTTCAGGGGAGGGCATTAAGCTGTACTCATCATTACCCTTCTAATATTTCAGAATGGGTGTCAGCCCAAATATGTACTGTAATCACCTGCTTCCTTATATGACAGAGGAACAATCACTTGCACAGCACAAAATCCACAGCATACACACTCTTTGTCAAATCAACCTGTTCAAGTATTTGCGGTCCTCAGCCACTGAAAAGAATATCTCAATATAGAGGACTGGAGACACTTTAGAACAGTTGTACTGATTCACGTATACTCAAAACTTGAATTCAATGTTTGTGATTAACAGGTCCAAAGAAGTTTTTGTGCGTTAGCAGTGAAGAAAAACTGATGCTCCAGAAAGTTACATTTTTAAGAGTTTTATTTTAATCTCTAATAAGGATTTTCTCTGTACAACAAATGCTGAATTTTCATTTACCGAAGACCATTTAAATCCGTCTCGCCTTGTTTCTACAACACTCCTACTATAAAGAAGGAATGCTATGTAATTAATTACCAACACTTTCAAAGGTCAGAGCTACAGCCTGTAGTGAATTCCATCTCTGGCCGTGTTTGAAAAACCACTGCTCATTTGAAAACCAGCCAACACATAAGGTTACATTAAAGCAAAGCAAAATATACATAATATACATCACAAAAGAGAGTCCGCATATCTGCAAGCGCAGGAAGGAGAGTTTTAATTTAAACCGCAGTACATGAAATTAATAACTGAATATTCAAACAGGCAAGCCTTAAGAGTCACCTTGGAAATATTTCCTACCACTCTAGATGAAGGTACTAGACTTACTACTCCCAGAAAAGCTCCTCCTCATCACAAGAAAAATATAGTTTGACACAGTTGATGCAATCTGAGCTTTTAACATGAATTAATAGCAGAGAATAATAGCCTGCCATCCAAAAAATATACTCATAAATAATACTTTTAAAATTACATAATAATAAAATAATCACATAAAAGACTACAAATGTATCTCACTTGGTTACAGCCAGCATATTCCTGAAAATCTTTGAATGCAATTTGGATACCCCTTCCACCACACAACAAACATTTTCTAATTAGAAATTTAAAAAAAAAAAATTTTTAAAAAAATTTAACTTTTCCTTAATGTTGCCTACAACCTAATATTTTGTATTAGTTTGGAGGAAAGCACTGCGTGTTAAGGCTGAATAACACCCCACTAACAGCAACCACACTAGAAGAGGACAGTTTGACAATAGATTCCCACACACCTGCAGGTGCATAAAAGAATAGCTGAGGTTTTCCTTTGAACTAGAGTTCTCAAGAAATGAATCACACTTTATCAAACATGAAGTTATAAAGATACTGACAACTGCTTAAATAAATACATTTCCAAAGCAAGATAAAACACCGTGCTAAATACAATTACTGTCCTGGATCAATCTATATAACAAAACAAAGACTAAAACAAACACATGAAATTCTGCAGAACAGCTGTATCTGTCTCCGTGTTAAACATACTGACAACCCATGAAAACTAGTCAGCTTTTCTCCACATAAAGGCAGCCTACAACAGCCTATTGGTTCAGCAAATTCAGACACTGGCACGGCACTCCCTAGGTCCTATATAACCCAATCCGCTAGGAAAATTGTAATTATGTGACAAGGTGTGTGGAATGTTCCATACGATAAAATGGCAGTTCTGAGCTCTTAAAAGAGGGCATAACTGCTTCAGTACGTCAATTATACCACAATAACTGTGCAACCTCAGACCTCAAACATTCAAGGTCAGCCAATTAGGTACAGTACTTTAAAGTTTAAACTTGGTGCTGAGGAAGGGAAAAAAAATTAGGACATTTGTTTTCACACATCAAGTGCAAAGAGATAAAAAACTACAAAAAATGCCCCTTATACTTCTCTTCACCTAGGGATGCCCCATTTTGCTTCAGTCTACATCTGAACTTCAGCTTTGATTCCCTAAACACTGCAGCAGCAGAACAGAGGGACAGCAGTAGAAGCCTGAATATCATCTCACAAACAGGTCCTTGAAATAACTTTTTAAAAGAAATTTAAAAACTCACAAACCATATATGCTTAGTCAGTACAACCACTTTATACTTCCAGTTAACGTGTAAGAGTTCGAAAGATTGAAGCATAGTGCTGATACCACTTCTGGTTTCTTAACTAGGTAGTGACAGTTTCAGAACCTTGGAAGCTGTTGGGCCAATACGATCCTCTACAAAAAAGATTAAATTTTACTTTGCCTTTTAATTTAGTTTCTCCATGAAGGTTTAAAAAAACAACAAACCACCAAACCAAAACTTCAGGCATTCTCAAGTCCCCAAAAAGGGGCTTTCTAGTTCCCTCAAATAGGTCTCACCTTATCTTGACGTGTTTACTCTGCAGCCTAATGCAACAAAGCAAGTGCCACAATAAGAACTTTTTCCCATCCAAGCTATTTAAGCATGTGGTTTACCTATATCCTCCTTTACATGACTACCCATCATTCCCAGAAAGAGAGAACATACAACATATATAAGAACAGCTGTGTTCATTGCCCAAGTCTCCTCTACTTTGAGATGGATTTCTTACCTGATGAAGGTGCCCAAGGAAGGCCTGAGCCTGGGCTGTAGAGATCGCTCCTCCGACAGGCACAGGCTGCTTTTGAAAGTCCAGGCCATTTGTTTGCGTGCCTGGAGAAATAGAGGTATTAAGACCTATTAGTTATTACTTTTATGAAATGGAATAAGAATTAATATTCCTATGTCTCCTGCTATTCTCTCAATACTATGTAGTAGAAAAATACTCTGAGAGTAACAAGAATTGAAGTTTTTTACTGAAAGCAGTGGGGTGGAGAAGCAGTATCACTTCCAGGCTTCAGTAATACAGCAGTAGTCAGCTGAACAAAAATCACCACCATATTTTCTTGAGCTTCTATCATTTTCCCTACTCTATGTACATGATTACCCCATCATTCTCTACCATGGTTTGAAAACCAAATGGGTGCATGCTGCTAAGATAAAACTATGTTTCCGTTCTCCATGCACTCTTTATCCAGCAGCTGAAGACTATCTTCCAGTTCAGAAAGTGGCAAGAACAAGGTTCATATAAAGTCACCTTTTGTTAGAGACAGGTAAAATAATACTTGATGAAAACAGAAGTACCGTTATGTGCACAGCAGTTATGGGCCACAGTTTTAAGATACCTCCATACTTCCCTGAATATTTGTGCTGTCATTATATAAGATAACTGCCTGGGCTTGCTTTTGCTCTCACCCACTTTCATATAACTAAAAAATGATTATTTCCCTACTTTTTTTGTTGTCTTCTTCCTAAACAGCTCAGAAGACATGAAAACCCCCAAACTATCCCCAANGGGGGGGGGGGGGAGGGGAAGAGCCCAAACCCACTTTTTTTCCATAAGAAACTACCACAGAATTACAGAATTCTCTTCTTCCAAGAGGAGCTGTAACAACTAACTCCTAAGAATCATTCTGTAGGAAGATGATAAAATCAACATTAGGGATTATCAACAACTGGTTTTGTATGTTGGGTATTACTATCTACAGTGGCTAACAACAAGAAGGGAGACTCTGAGTGTATCGGGCTCCAAATTTCTAGAACAGATGATGCAATCTTAAAAACTGTGTGACTGAAATGAAGTAAAACCAGCTTTAGACTTGCATGTTTGCTCTTTATGACAATCAGATTTTGTTCAGTGCCTACAGACAGGTGTTCAACTAACTGCTACTTCAAAATTCCTTCCATCATCTACATTTTCCTTCAAAAAAACCTAGGTTATCTACTAAGCAAAAGAGAGTCACAGTTGTTAAACAATAACAGGGGTTTGCTATTCCTTAGAAACAGCTGCAAAAGCAAGTAGGCATAAAATTTGATTTGTAAAATGCACTATCCAATATTTTACATTGCTATTTTGACCTATAAACAGCTTACACAGATAAAATTTCCAAAAGATTCTGGAGTCGCTGTTCAATTACATACAGATAAAACGTAGAGTCAAGCTTTCTAGCACCCATGTAAGGTACACCTAAGGTGGCCCTTTGATGCATCTTTAGTGGAGGTGCTGTGGGGGAAGAGTTGGCCTACTCTCAAGTTTTTAATCCTGTGCTTTGGGCCAGGGTTTACAGCCTTAAGAGACATATGTGCTCCACAAAGATCCACGGACATGTGAAAATATTCAAGTTTTAAACTATGTAAAATTATTTTGCTTAATGAGTCTAAAATTCCAATCCTAAGTGAATGGAAGGACTATCACTGGTCTGAAATGATCTTGAATGAAGGAAACTCGTTTCCATTTTTCCAAAGAAAGGCTGATAAGAAGGTCTGCTGGAAAGAGCTAGAAGAATCTCATCTATTTTCATTCTTTCCAGTAAACTGCAGAATTCTCTCAATGCAGTAGGCCAAAGGGAGTGGGAAGATGACTGGGTAAATATACAAAAATAATTCCTGACAGACAGCTACTGTAATTCAATAGAAAAAAAGTCTACCACTTCCTTATTTAAGCAGATGCTTTGGATCAGTTTTCAACCTGTGGTCAGGACCCACGTAGAGGAACAAAAAAAAATTACAGGTGAGAAAACCTTCTGTAAGGCTCCTCATTCCAATTAGAAACGTGCAGGGTTAAAAAAAAATTATCACATTTTGAGAGGACTAGCTGGAAGCCTCACCGTAAATAAACAGGTGAAGCTGTCCTAGCTAACTATCTTCCAAAAAGATCCTCAAATCATGATGCCATATTAAAAGAGCACTGCTGTGCATGTGTGCAGGACAGACGTTCCAGTGAGTGCTTCTACTGACTCTTAATATGGAAATTTGAAACGAGCCTCATAGGGTCAATAGTTCTGAACAAAGCAAGTTCCAAGACTGAGCTTAAAATCTCCTTAGGTTCCAAAAACCAGTTTAGGCAGGTACTGAGAAAAAACAACATTTTCTTAAATTCAACCTTGAAGGACTTCAACTCCCTCTCCCCACACCTCCCAAAACCAAACTCAGAGCAAAAATACCCAAAGCACAGCTGTTCACTCTCTGTTCTACTTGCATCTTAAGCTTTCTTTGGTATTTGGAAGTACGGTCTCCCTTTCCCTTAGGATGCAGCGTTAGTTTTGGAAGGAATGCTACCCAGGTTGCTTGCATTTATCACAGGATGCCTACGTCTTTTGAAGAACAGCACGGAAAATGCACTTGGAGTCCAGCATATAAGAGGCCTTGCTCTTAAGGTGCTCATAAAGATGTGACTCCACTCCTGTGGAATCCAAGAGATCTGATCAGGAGACTGGAAAACAGAGCTGCTGGAAGCAGAAGGTGAGTACATTGCAAGGATGTGAAAGCACCAGAATGTCACTTCTGCTCAAGGTAAAAGTTAAATGCAAAAAAAAAAAAAAACCCTGGTGATTAATAGACATGGCAGATGCAATCACAAGTATTGCAATTTTAACAATGCCAAGTATTTATGTTCTTTCCATCTCCATCCCAGCTCCCATAACTGTTAGAGCTGATCTAACAGCTCACCAATACCAAAACAGGAGCGGGAACTCTCCAGCTCCCATCTCCCCTTTCCTCTTGGTTCCAACTACATTGTACCTTCCCTGCCATTTCTGGTAGTTCATGGACACAGCTGCCAGCCAATTCACCTTTCTAACTGAGTAAAAAACTATCCGTATGAACTGCTCCCTTTTTTCTGTTGGCCGAGTAAGTTTTCTGCCAGTTGTGTGAGATGAATTAACTTACCCTAGGGCCCAGCAAGCAGCAGATAATGCAAAGCAGGGCAGGGCAGTGACATGGTAGTAGGGAAATGAGCCTCCCCTGCCCACAGCAAGTTGTTAAGACTGAATCAAGCTGTAGAATAACATTTCACCCTTATAGCCCAAGTCCAATGCCATTTAAGCACATTTAAAATCTAGCATAAATTTAGTCATGTGCTTAGCTACTTCATGGAGTTGAGTTGGACAAAGAATACTAAGTGCAATTAACTTCCAGACAGATCAAATCCTTGAACCACCTCTCTCAGTGCCACTCCAGGGAAAGAAACTAAACACTAAGTACTGGGACACCATGAACATGGATTGGTTTACGCTGTCTTGGAATTGCACCTGCAGAGGGTAAAGGCATGACAAAATGGAGCAGGCAAGGTAACACTGCACCTGCAGTCAAGGAAAACAACATACTCTCAAAATCTAAGATCATAATCATCAGACTTCAGTCTGAGTTTACAAAACTGCATAAGAAAGGAAGAGGAGTGAGGAACTACAGGTCTGGGCAGATTTGGAGTAAGGTGCAAGAAAGGACTCAGGAAGAGAAAGCAAACGAGGAGAATGAAGATTTCAAAACTAACTTGAGTGGGTATCTGCACTGTGCTCTAGGAGATGTCTTCCAGCACCAGTAGTCCCCAAGTGTGTGCATTGAGAGAAAGAATGAGATCCCCAATACTCAGAAATTCTTGATTCCTTGTCCACATTACTAATAAGAAGTTTAGCATTGACATTTTCCCAGAATTTTATCAGTTAAAGAATATTTCATGGTCCCTCTCCCACTCTCCCATAGATTTTCTTCTTATGGAAACTAGCAAATAAGTCTCTGGAAACGAAGCAATGCAAACATGAATCCTTAGAATCCTTCCAAATACTGCACTTACAAAAATTATTATTTTGCTGCTCTGTCAATGCATGTCATAATACTACAGTTTCCATAGCCATTATAACCTTGGCTTTCATAACACTGCATTCACCCAGCTTTTAAAAAATAATATGCATTAAACAAAAAAAAAAAAGAGGGGGGGAAAAAAGGGTTGATTTGTTTCGGAAAATTTTATTATGCTGCAACGTATAAAAAGGAAACCAAAAGGGCTATCCGTTTACTGTAAGACACTCTTCTTGCTTCTCTCTCTTTTTTCCAGTAGGTACTAAGTAGGCTGTCCACCCATAACTGAAGGCAGAAAAGATTTGTGTAATTCAGCAATACTGACAACCAGTTTATCAAAATTCATGTTCTGGCGAAAGCAGCCATCCAACAGCTCTTGTACTTAAAGTCTTTTTTCTTGTTGTTTTTAATTCATCTGAAAGATGGGTTGGTTTTGCAGATGCTTAAAAGTGTAGTCCAATTAGCACAAAAATTTTAAAGGTAAAATCTGTTTCAGGCATTTTATTGTGACCAATGTATTCAGGGGACTTTACTATGTTCCGTAAATAGTCAGAGATAGAAATAGAAAATCCTAATTCGCTAACTTCCATGAAACTTAGCTGTTAGCTCAGAGAACTACTGATGTTCAGTCATCTTTACCACTGACAACTGTTTTGGTTTTTTTTCCTGAGAACACTAGGCTTTGCCAAATGTAAATTCCATGCCTACAGCGATTTCTCTTAAAATTTTCAAATTGCTTCAGCTTACTTCAGTTTAAAACAGTAATGACCCAAACAAACTTCCACTGAGGTTCAAAAGACAGACTAGTAGTGCTTACACAGCAGACTCAAGCGATTTACAAATGTCACTGGAAAATAGACAGTTACAAAAAGTTACAAAAATAAGAACTCTTGAATGTTTATAAAAACTATCTTCACACATTTTGCTTTGGAGCCTATGCTCCCCAGACAATGAATGGCACTTCCAGGTACTTAGCAGCCGAGCTGAAAGCTGACTTCTTTTCACTAAGTATGCACAGAGCCCAGAACCTTAACCTACGTACCCTGATCAGAAGCCTAAAATTACATTCCGAGAGTATTCCCTTTCAGGGTTTAGCATCTGCCAGTTGACTAATGCAACTGATGCTTTAGCCCCCAAAGAATGACATAAATGCCATTAATTGCTACCTCCAGTGGTTTATAAGCACTATATTTAAAAAAACCAATGACTGCAGAACAAAGGGTCCTTAAAAATTCTAGATTGTTTTAGTTTGTATGATTTAAAAAGTCAGGAAGCAAAACTGAAAGGAGACTGGGAACATGTAAATTAGAGGCAATGTTTGCAAAAGGTCCAAACACCAGTAAGCGTCAAACTTTTGTGATAACTAACATTAGTATTAAGAGTATAAAAAAATACAGATGTTGTATCCTCTACTGTTATGAAAGCACCCACATGCAGCTTTACAATCCATCTATTTCTTTCTACTATAACCACCACCTTCATACTGATGAAGTATTTGCCTAGGAGAGCAGAGCCAGGATTCTGCTGAAGCAGATGCAATACTTCTGTGATAATGGACTACCTTTGAATAAACCACTTTCTCCTCTCTAACAGCTCAGTTTAGGTGAAACTGCTAGTTAAAGCTGCACTTAAGGAAGTGCGTTGGGAATGCACTCTTTGGAGAAAGCATACAGGCAACTGTGGTCATACAGAGCAAGAAGTCTGAATTTTCTCAGAAGTTTACACACACCCTCCAACTACAACGATTCTATAGGGAATATTTAAAACCATTGTCCTCTTGATGCTGTTTATGATTATGAAGTATTTACAGCCCATGTTTTTTGAAATAATGTTTTATATCATCCTAAACCAGTATTAAATAATAAATAATTTTTGTATCTAAAAAGAATTGACACCTCTCCTATTACAAGTGCAACAGAAATTATAAAAATTGAGATGCCAATAACAAAACATACAACTACTAAGTTAGCAGCATGCATTGGCAGAAAACATCCTGCCTCTCGGATCAGTATCAGGAACGTTCAGTCACTCTTAGCTGTATTAAAGCTTTGCACAAAGAATGAGGAGACAACAGCATGAAATGAAACAAATTGCTAATTTCATCACAACTCCAGAGTTTCAAATAAAACTCTTATTATTGAACCAAGAGGACGAAAAACAATTTTCCTTATACAAGGTAACTAACAACAAGTTCCTTCTCATTAAAATTTTCTCTTCCCAAATGCTATTCTGAGCTCAGAGAAGATTCTGAGCTAAGTTAAATTATTTACTTTCCATTCAGAATTGTCATTTCTCTTGCTTCCAAAATGAACACTAGATTACCTCCAGAAAGGAATTAAAGCATGAGATAGCACAGTTGAGTTATAGTGGCTTAACAAGCTCCTTTAATGGCTTAGAACTTGGCCACATTTTAAGGATGCGCCACATTGGCCCCCACACAAAGGCTATTCTTCCCCAGCCAAATTTCAGGTTCTGTTCTAACACATGAAGAAATAACAGAAAAGCCAGGTACCTTTTTTTTTAAAAAAAAAACAGTGGGAAATTATGTTTTTTCCTTTTCCCTTGTTCTTGAGAACTGTTGTGAGAGCTTGAATGAAATCTAAAATGAAAATAAGATTGGCCAGTGGCCCACATCTGCCAGGGATAATTTCAACCCCAAAATAAATTACTAAGTTAGAGGTGCCGAAGGTATGTTCTGCCAGGGAAAAATTAGACTTACTTATGGAGAACTAGTACCACCAGACCTTCTGTAATATCAGAAACATTACAGATAGAGGAAGTGGGGAAGGGGAATCTTATATACAAAGTGCGGGTAGTGCTCTGATACAGTAGGTGTGAATAATAACCTGCCTACAGTAGGGTTAATGACAAGACAGAAGTATTCCCAAGTCTCTAAAAACAGTGGGGGGGNNNGGGGGGGGGGGGGGGGTGTTGTTTTTTTAATTCCTGTAAACTAGTAAAGAAATTTTGCTTTTAACATCCATTCAATTCCACCAGAAAGTATCTGTGTACCAATTCATAATTTCTTACCTGTGTTCCCATCCCCACTCTCCATGGATGGTTTACTGGGTTCTGACGGATTGTTCATTCTTGAGTCTGCATTAAAACAGAAATAAAGATAAACCAATACAGCAAAAAAATAACCCCTAAATCTATTAATACTTTCTTATCCAAGGGAAGCACAGAACATCAGGAATTTCATATGTACTTTACCTTAATTCAGATTATAACACAAAAAGAATGATCAGAAGCAGAACACAACACTGAACTTTCCAAATAAATAGTTTCAAATGTCATTATTGCCAAAAGTGAAAACATGGTATTAAGGGAATAAAAGACAGCATGCTGGAGGGTAAAGATAGGTAGGAACTTAATTTTCA
>VZSF01009851.1:195387-216537 GCA_013398295.1 Chionis minor | reverse complement strand
GGGGAGAGGCGGCGGCGCCGCGGGCGGGCGGTGGAGGCCGGGGACGGGGACTGGGACTGGGACTGGGACAGTGTCCCCGTCCCCCCCTTCAGGAAGGGACCCCCGCCGAGAGGGCTGCGCCAGCAACATCAGCCTTGGCCGTTTGTATGCTGATAAAGGGCGGAAAATGATAGATTTTACCTTCACTAAACCAGCTTTATCCCAGCAAAAGTAAGATACCGCTAATTATAAAGTCAATAAAACTAACGGCGGTGTCGATTGATCCCCGAATAAAGAAGTTAATTAATAAGTGCACGAGCGGCTGATATTGCAGCCCGGTCATTGCCGTGCCCAGCGACAGCCGGGAATATTCTCCAAACAAACTTGTCCCGTCTGTGCTCGCGCTGTTTAAAATACAGCTCCTTTAACTACAGATGCCCGGCAGCCTGGTGCAGGTTGTCGGCATACGGAATGTAAGCCGCGCCGGATGCGTACAACGCGGCTTTCAGATCTTTACAATATGCTCAGGCACCGGCCTGCCTGTCTTCAAGATGATTGTCATAAAAATCATGAAAAATGGACTTTCCTTCTAACAGGGGAAGACGATTGGGTGGTGTAAGAGAACCGTGTATTTTTTAGCGCAGCTGTGATTAAAATAAAATAGTCTTAACAGGATATTTTTGGACAGGAATACTTACATTCCTGGTTTCCTTGGATGGGAGTACCTAATAAGTCTATAGGCCGACAGAAGTTGGCCAGAACTCTTCTATTTCTATTTTATTTCTTGGAGTGTCTGAACCTATATAAAAACCCATAGGTTTCGTGAAGTTTAATTATGGCTGTTTCATCAGCCGGCCAGTGCACGTACAATGTATGCTTCCGGTAGATAAAATTTTAGCATGGGATTTACATGGAGATGCACATGGGAAGGGGATTTACAGAAGGGATCAATTAAGTCATGTAGGAAGGAATAAACACCTGTTTCTGTCCTCGTAGAGCCTGCTGCCTGTTCGCAGCAGGAACAGATGCGGATTCTTCCTCGGCGAAGTAGCAGTTCCCACGTTTTGTCTGCTCCTTACAGCAACACGATGTTGGGTGAGCGACGGGGTGCGGTGGCAGCCAGGTGTCCCACAGAAAATTCCGAACGCCACCGCGCAAACTCCGGCTGTAGGTTTCCCTTCTCCGTGCGGGAGCACTCAGGAGAAACACAGGCAGAAAATGTGGGTTTTCCCCGGCGCGTGAAAGTGCATGAAATCCTGCTAAATACCGTGTATAAAATCGACGTGTCTCACCTTGTTCATTAGCAGCTCAGCTTTATTCCGGGCAAAGCTTTTAACCAGCGCACTTGAACTTGCCTTTCAGAAACGCAGCGTCAGAAGAGCCCTTGAGCCGCCGTGGTACCCGGCGCCTGGTTCTGCGCAGCAGCAGCGTTGGCCTTACGAGTACAGCAGTCCTTCGCGTGAGCTGCAGCCGAATACTCGGGGAATAAGTAATGTGTTTTGTGTAACGCTCCACACGGTACCGACTCCTGCCCAGTAAATATCGATCCTTGTCCAGTTTTGTGGCTGTGCCCTTGAATTGTTCAGTTTCTCCCAATTTCTGAGCCTGTTCACCTTCACTGGGAAGTGCCAGCGGGTGAAAGCGCACCTTAAAGGCCATGTCCTATGGAGATTTCAAAAATTAAACGAAGCCGATCTGTAGCACTTTTGCCTTTTCTGCGATGGGCAACAAAGTTCTGAAAAGAAGTGGAAAAATTGTGCTCGCTTTTAACCTTTAAGCTGCCGCTGCCCCTGGTTTTGATGGAGGATCTACTAAGTGTTCTCAGAAACGTGAGTTGTCGCCGCTCACCCTCTACGTGAGCGGCCCAGCCGTCTCTCCAGATGTTCTTTAGGCGATTAAGTTAGTGTGAATGAAGAAAATTCTCTGAATTTTCTACACCATGAATCTTGCCAGGCCGGTTGAGAATATGCCTTTTAGGATGCGTTTACACCGTTTGGCCAGTTGTTACTAATTTTACTGACCGGGCACAAGCTAAATTCCTAACGGAAAAACCAGCCAAGCTCTCAACGCCTAGCATCTTTCTTGGCGGTGGGATAACAGCCTGCTGTCGCGTGACAAAGAAAAGTGACGAGCAGCACAAACCCGACCCCTCCCCAGTTTGAGGCTGATTTTTGCTTTTTCTTGGCAGGTGCCTGCGAAGGCGGCTGGCCTGCCTGCTGCCTGCCTGCCTGCCTGCCTTCCTGCCTGCCTGCCAGGAGAGAACGGGGTTCCTGCCTGCAGGATTTGGAAGGATCTGCTCTATCGGTGGTGCGTCGCATCGCCCGTGCGTTGCGCACGCCAGTGCTGTGCCAACCTACGGCTCTTGTTTAGCGGTGCAGGAGGCAGCGATGGTGTTTTGCACTCACACGAGAGCCTTAACTTTTGCTAGAGAGGGAAGGTAAGCTAAAAGACCAAAAAAGGGAAAACTGCTGCTCTGCTCCGGTGGCTAATGCTGCATGACCGGCTGCCTTCTGTGGGCTCAGAAAAGCGGTGGTTTGGACTCTGCTGCCCCTTTTTCTGGCACCCTCGCCCCAAGTTTCTACCTCTTTCTGTAAGATAACGGGGGGAAAAAATGTACACAGAGGAGATTTGCGTCGTGTTTTGCAAGCCCGTCTGCTTATCCCTCCTTCCTTCCGCGTGCAACTTTTTAATCCTGCAGCGGTGGAAGGTGGTGTAGGATGTTTTCCTTCCTAACAAAGGTTTTATGGCCTTTGCGCATCCGACATGCTGCTCATTAAACGCTGATGTGATACCGGTGGTCTCCTTTTGCGCAGGGGAAAATTGCAAATTCTGAGGGGGAATTCTGGAATGGGGAGGTACCGAACACCCTCCTTGCGTGCCGGTGCTCTGAACAAGGGGCGGTTTGACCTTATCGCCATCCCGAAACCACCGAGGACATAAACCAGTGGTTGGGAAAACACAGCGCCAGAGTAGTGTAATCTTTTATGAACATCTTCCTCGAGTTAATTTAGAGGAGAAAGATAACAGTTTTAATAATGCAGCTGCATCACCGGTCAGGCCGACGTTCCACGTGGTACAGACTAACAGCCATAGCAGAGCTCCTCACTCGGCTTTTCCGCCGGGATCTGGGAAGTGATCTGCAGGTCCTTTGCGGTCCTGGAATTGGGTGGGTCCATCAGCAGGTGCCCGCGCTTCCTCCTCTTTCTGCCGCCGCTGGTCCCCTGGTGTTTTGCTCTTTGAAAATGTCACCCTGGATTCTGGATCTGCTGGAAAAGGTGGGGAGCAGGTGCCAGGTGGTCAGCAGTCCCTTCTGGCGGGTGGAGGAGCTGGTCAGCAGTGGTTTACGTCCAGCCTCCGGTGCTGGGAGCGCACACGTCACCAGCGCGCCCTGTGCCTCTAGCATCACTCGAGCTTTTTTGGCTTCCTGGGTTTGCCTCAAGTGATCTTGTGTCACTGTGAAATGGGTAAACACTGGCGATTTTGCTCAGAGCTTTAAAGGCTGTGGGGTCATGCTGACTTCACAGTTCCCGCACCCTGTGACACCCCACAATTTTAACTCCCCAGTCATCCGCCTTGGACTAGCACCTTCGCTGCCCTGGCCACCCGCTCCCGTGAGATGGGAACATGCTCCATGCACTCTGAAACTGGGGGGGAAACATCTTGTCACTCTGATGTTAGGCGGGCACTGCCACCCTCCTATTTCCCTAAGAAGAATTTAGACCTACTATTTTCTTTTCCTTACAGGAGGGGAACGCGTCCCACCGGTCGCAGATGATGAGAACACCAGATGCAGCTTAGACAAGATGATGGAGTTAACCCATGTTTGAACAGCTCACGCTGGGAAGAGCATTTGAGAAATAAGAACTGGCCGTGTTATTAGAAAGCATCTGAATTTTGGATGCAACCAACCAGGAAGAGACGCAACAGCTTTTTTGGGAGGTCATGTTAGTGCGGTGACTGAAATAGTTCTTCGGGTGAGAGCGGGCCCCAAGTGATTGCCCCCGTCAGCGTGTCGGAGCATGGTGAAGGCTGCGTTAGCCCTTAGAGCGCGCACCGTACCACGGCAAAGACGGCTGTGCCCGAAGTGTCAGCTCTTACAAATCTCTTAGTTGTCCTTTGAGTAAATGTTTAAGCGGTAGAAACGTGGCTAGCGCTTACCGAGCTAATCTGCTGAAAATTAAGGTACTGCCTGGAAATTACAAAATAGCTGCGAAGACTCGGACCATCTTTTACGCCGTTCCTTTACTTAATGTGTATACATTCTTTATTATGCAGATTCTCTTTTATGAAATATTTAAAAGTGGAAGTGTTTTGACATGTGGTAATCTTTAGGAAGAAGGTAAACATATTCTTTTTAAAAGAAAATGTAAATAAAGTATTCCCCCAAAATATCTCCGAGAGGTTAAACGCGGGACAATGGAAACCACATGTAAATGCCCCTGCTGTCCCTGGGCAGGAACGTTCATGCGTATTTCCGTTGGCTTTCTTGACTGCAGCAGAAGTTCTGCTTGGGTGAGGACCACAGTAGAGAACCTAGAAGAAAGAGAAAACAATAGGCTAATGAATTAACAGGATTTGACACGTTTTAAATAGCTGGTTTAGATTATCATAATTACTTGAACAACCATTAATTTAAAGAAACGCCATTGCTGCAACATTCATCCTTACGATGGAAAGGGACGTTGACTAATCCGTATGGTTTCCTGCAGTTTTTTAGGTAGTTTGTCTCCTGGTCCAGTACCTGCAGGTGGGATTTTGGTTATTCTTGCAGTGCTGCAGCTGCAGGGCTGCAGGAGAGGATTCTCCGATAGGATCTGTTGGCTAACGGAGCTGGATCTAAAGGCTGCATCTTGCCCAGGCAGCGGTAGCTCTGTCTTGCACACATCGCGTCAGGAAAAGAGCTGCCCTTTAGTGGGTTTTGTCCTTGTTTCACGCAGCTGACAAACAGCTTTATAATAGGAAGCAGATGAAAATTTTTACATATGTAATCAGTTTAATTACAGAAAGAGTTTACAATATTTTCCTGCCTAGGTAAAGGATCTTGTGTGAATTTCAAAAGCAATTTAACCATCGTAATGTTGCTGAAGGAAAGATAAACATTTGCAGTTCATAAATTATTTTACGTTCGGATGCAATTAGTTTAGATTAATTTCTAATGGACTCGTTTTGCTTGTAATCAAGAACTTATTTTCATGGGCCGGGGAAATGCCTGTGAATTTTCCCTCCGAGCTTTCTTTCGTAACATCTGCACCGAGACTTCTCAGTTAAACAATGGAAAGGCAGGATTTACAGAGTGTCAGCTCGCTGTTCTGTTCCTGGAGAAAGATGAATTAAGCCTTCTGTTCTAAATGGAACCTATATACTTCAAAACAGTTGTTATTAGCCAAGATATGGCGAAGGTCAGGCTAAGCTATGTATGATGTATTCCTATGAGTAATTTATCTTTATGGCTATTTAAAGCGTCAATATATTTAAAAATTTTTCAAGCTTTTGTATAAGTTTTATAAGTGTCCCACTTAGTTTTAGGGAAAATAAAAATTAACGTTAGCCAGGGATTGCATTGGTTTTTAACTGTTTCCTGTGTGCCCGCACACTCGTTGTTCATTACCACGGGGAATCGTGTGGCAGTTCAGCGTGCTCAGAGTGTTGTCAATAAGGAAACGGTAAATTCGGTCTTGTCTAATTTTGGAAAACTTGAAGCAATAGCTTGTGGCTACCTAGAGTAATGTCAGGGGCTCAGGCATGCCACGATAATGGCTGGAGCGGAAAGAAGAATTCGAGTTCTGCCGTTGGTAAAAAAAAGGCCATTTTGGTTTAAAAATGCTCGCCCTTTCGGATTTTGACAGCTATAAAATTGGAATAGCCATCATTCAAATCGGGAATTGAATTTGCAAAAACTTAAAGAAAACTTAAATTCTGAAAGCCATTCTCGAAGCTGCACCGGCTTCTTCTTGCCTCGGGTGTCCCTCTGGGCGGTGCCACCGCTCTCTCCATGCTCCGCGCTCTCTGTCACCGGCGTCCTCTCGCCTGCAGCTCCGGACCCTGTGTGCCAGCTGTGCCCTGTCCTGCTACGGACTTCAGCAGTGCAGACCTGGCACTTGGGAGAGGGCCCTTGATTTTAAAAGTACTAATTCTCTTCTCCACACACCGCCTGTTTCCTCAAAGTTCTCAATAAAGCTAAACCCCAGCCAAAATAAAATCCACACAAACCTCTATAGCCACATTTACCATCCTCCAAGTTCCTCGGCCATCGCTGTGCCTGGATGGGTGGCCAGGGAGCCTATGGCAAGTTTTGGTGAGTTTTAAAGTAATGAGAACAGTTTTTAAATCTCCCAGCTCAGATAAATAACAGTGGATGGGCTTAACGTAACCGTACGGGAGATCTTCCCCACCCCTTGTCTCTGGGTGTCTTGAGAGGAACTGCAACACAGATGAAGCTTCTCCATCTAGAACCTCACGTAACCATTCCTCATTTCTTGCTTGATTCTGCGCGTGATTTTCCCATCTCTGTGCTGACTTCCATGTCTCTTCTTTGCCACTATCTCCCATATTATCCCAGTCTTCCCTCAGTGGAACATGTTGCTCAGAGAGGTGATGGCTGCCCCATCACTGGAGGTGTCCAAGTCCAGGTTGGACGGGGCTTGGAGCAACCTGGTCTAGTGGCAGGTGTCCCTGCCCAGGGCAGGGGGTGGCACTGGGTGGGCTTTAAGGTCCCTTCGAACCCAAACCCTTCTGTGATTCTGTGATTCTGTGAAAACACCATCGGTCTCTTGCTCTGCATTTCTTGCCCACCAGTCTGTGTGACGCGTTCCTGTGGTACCGTTTGCCTGTTCCTGGTTGCTCTTCTATGGCCTGAAGTTGCACCAGGGGAGGTTTAGGTTGGATATTAGGAAAAACTTCTTTACTGAAAGGGTTGTCAAGCATTGGAACAGGCTGCCCAGGGAGGTGCTGGAATCACCATCCCTGGAGGGATTTAAAAGCCGGGCAGACGTGGTGCTGAGGGACATGGGTTAGGGGAGGGTTTGGCAGTGTAGGTTTATGGTTGGACTCGATGATCTTGAAGGTCTTTTCCAACCCAAGTGATTCTAGGATTCTATGATTCTCCGTGCTCCTCACCCCAGCCGCTCAAGGATGTTCTTTCTTGTCCTCGTTTCTCTGCACTGGCAGCCCTCTCTCCTGCACACAGCCTTGAGCCTGTTGAAAATGCTGTAGGGAAACAAGCGCGCTGGTCTGAGGGTGGCTGGAGAACAGCGAGAGGCACCAGCTGGGTTTAGTAAGGCAAAATAAAACCAGACGAGGAGGACTGAGCTCCTCTGACAGCACAGCAACTGTGTAAAAACCACTCAAAATCCCCGGGACTGTCTCAGCTGCCCCCGCCGGGGTGATGCGAAGGAGTTTTGTGCTGATCGGGGGCACAGTTTGGGTGCCCGACAGGGGAACCCCAGGGTTACGCTCCCGTCAGACCCCGCGGGCACAACCGTTCCCTTCCACGCACCGTGTCACCCTTCGGTGGCTCATGGAGGTCACTGCAGGGTGGAGGGGGACAGGGCCCCACAGCAGGGCTGTGAGAGAGCTCCTCTCCTCTCCTCTCCTCTCCTCTCCTTCCTGCTGGAGTTGCTGCTCCCAGCATCCTTTCCCTGGGAAGATGTGAGAGCTCCCTACAGACAGCAAAGAGACCTGGGGAAAATACCTGTTCCCCATCTGTCCTTAGGAGGCAAAATCCGGTGCACTCACAAGCTTCCCAGGACAGTCAATAACAGTGGGAAAATGCAGCAAGATGGTGTGTTTGTAGATTGAGTTTGTCCGGCCAGAGTGCACCAGTCCCAGGATATCTCTCCCTAAGGTCGGAGCAGGGCAGGAATGGACCTCCCCGAGGCTGGGGGCCAAGGGAGCTCCAGCCACCCCTGTCCTGGGGTCCAAGCTCACGTCCTGCTGGTTTTGCTCCTGGCAAGGGGAGCCGGGGCAGATCTCCAGTGCGAAGGCAGCCTCTGAAGCAGCGCCTCGCAGTTCCCGCTGCCGGAGAGGAGCCATGGCCGCCTCTCCT
Organism: Chionis minor; assembly: GCA_013398295.1. Classification (NCBI taxonomy): domain Eukaryota; kingdom Metazoa; phylum Chordata; class Aves; order Charadriiformes; family Chionidae; genus Chionis; species Chionis minor. Next base: position 208,514 of record VZSF01009851.1, on the reverse strand, counting down.
GCCGGATGCTGGAAGGGAGACCACGAGCCAGGTTTTCCAGAAAAGGGGCTGCAAAATGTAAGTGAAAAAAAAAAAACCCAAACCACCAAAAAGTCCGGTTTGTGCACAGAAGAAATGCATTGTCCACAAATTGCATTTTTCCTTGATTTTTTTCCTTACAGTTATTGAGTAGGCACAACCTTGTTTAGCTTAAAAGATCTAAGAAAATTATGGCCTCGGGCTCTTGGCTTGTGTCTGAGCGTTGCTCTTATCGTTGGAGTCCTGGGGAACAATTAAAGACCAAATGTGCGTCGCAGCTCTCTTAATGCTACCGACAGCTTGCCCTGGGACACCAAGGAAGACATCCAATGTGGACAGGCTTTGCAACACTCACATGAAAAATGTATAAAATTATTAAACACAGCTACGGCTCCTGCAGAGAAGCAACAAGCTTGTAATACCGCTTATTTTCGAGAGGTCACGAGTACTAATGTGAAAAGTATTGAATCTCCATAAAACTAGGCTAGGTCAGACAAATAAATAAACTGAAAATGCCTCTTTGAAGCAAACTGCCATTGACCCCCGAATCACAACTTCCAGGCAGCAGCAAAATTAGTTAATTCTATAAACCAGTCTTCTCCCTGGGAACCCGCCTGTGCGTTGTGCAGTGATAGCATCGACTCCGGTGATATTGAAGGTGGTGGATGCAAAAATCCGGCTTCGCTGCAGGTGGGCATAGGGAAAAATTGGGCTGCCGTATGCAAGGAGGTGGCCAAAACAGCAGAAGCCATTCCCTTAATGCGGGCAGAAACCGAGATGAGTCACAGATGAGGAGTGTGTGGGTGGAGAACGTCCCCGTGGCGTGGTGACAGGCAGGGAGGAGAGAGCTGGACGCTGAGCTCCGTCTCTGCGCGTGCGGCGGCGGCGGTGCAGGGAGGACAGGAGAGAAGCAGAGAGGAGCAGGGAGAGGAGGCGAAGTGCCTGGCATGGGACACCGCGCCAGGGAGAAGCACGGTTTGTTTATCCTGACTGCCGAGAGAGGCTGGGAGCCGTGGATAAAAAAAAGGAGTGTTCCCTGGTCAGGGGGACTGGACTCGGTGCATTGGTTGTAAATAAACACTCGTGTATTCTTGGAATGCTTTACCCACTCATCAATTTATTTCCCTAAATTTAACAACACCAAAAGCGCCTGGAGAATAACTTCATGGCACGCAGGCTGACGGCACATTCCCTCTCTCCAGATCCACCGTCATGACTGCGTGAATTCAGAAGGAAAAGGGTGGAAGGGAATATCCACAGTTTGGCCCTTGAAATACCATTATCTCCTGCACGTTGGTGTCCCTACAGAAGACCAGCATCATGGAGTATAACCAGGAAATTAGATTTTCTGATACCCATTAATCCATCACCCAGTAATGGCCACTGTCTCCATAATTCCCGATGGTGGGGAAACCAAAACGCCTTCAGGGGAGCTGGAGGCTCCCGCCGCGGTCGGGAGGCAGGAGGGAACACCACGGGGCGAAGGACATGGACATGGCCCCCCGCCTCACTGAATGCCCTTCTGGCCCCGTCCCCGCCGAGAACCAGGTAGTTCCTGGTAGGATGGTGGTGGGTTCCGTGCTGGAAAGGGGCTGTGCAGTGATGAGCAGGAGGACAGAAGACTATTAAGCTTTACACAGTATTTTTTCCCTCCACCAGACTTTATACAAATTGTGTGTGTACAGCCAATCTCGTCCTGGCTGTCAGCAAACTGCTGTCGTTTAAATACAATTCATGCAAAATATCATTTAATTATAGCTGTCTTCCCTCCTTTGCAACATACTTCAGTGAGTTGTGGCTAAATGGGAAGTCTCATGAGCCAGTACCCGGCACGGCCAGGATCAGCTGGCACAGGGGCAACTTCACAAAGTATAACTCTCTGGTTTTGAGATCTGTGTCCTGGTTTGAGCGACACAGGACTCATTTCTCTTCTAAAGCTTGGGAAAGCTGCACTTTTGGAAGACTCTTGTGTGTGAATTTGTGAAAATATTTCCTTTCTCACCAGCAGTGGTGTGGGGTTTTCGAGGTCTCAGTGTTTCCAGGCTGGCCAGGTGTGTGGATGAGGAGGAGCGAGACCCGGGCACTTGCCCCAGGCTGCCAGCAGGGTTATTCCATACCATGAACGGCACATTCCGTAGAAATTAGGAAGTTTGCTGAGGAGTTCTCTCTCTCCCTTGACAGCGGCGATCCAGAGAACTCCTTGCCCTGGTGCTGGAGCCCTGAGCCCTTCCCTTCCTCCCGAAGCCACAACGCTCCCAGTGTCCCACATGTGCTGTCTCCGGCTGGGAGTGCGCGGCTTCCTATGGATAGAGTGGGCCGACTGTAATCCTGGTGTATTTTATACTTGTGTCAGGATAAATATTAGTTCTTTAGTGTTATTAAGGTTAATTATGTGGTCTTATTCTATTAAATCCGTTTATATTTCAACCCTTGGATTTTCTTGTTTTTTCCCGATTCCCCTTCCCGGGTGGGGAAGGGTCATGGGGTGACAGAATAATTGTCTAAACGACACTAAGTCATTGTGGATTTCTCAAACCATAGCAATCCATTTTAAAGATAGTTTAAATCCAAGTAACGACTTATGCCTAAGTTCTCAAAAAAGTCATTCAGTGCCTCAAATAAACTGTTATTTTGAAATTTCTTTGTGTACAAACCCATATACGTCTCTCTGGCTCCCGGGGCCTCGCAGACCGCGCTGCCTTTGTAGGCTGAAATTGGGTTTTCCGAGGGGAAAACATTCTTGAATTAGTCATTTCAAGCAGGTTTCCAACGGAGCCGACGTGTTGTGATCTTACGCTTGGCGCTGGAGCAGGTTCTTGCTGGTGGGCGAGGGCAGGGCACGCGGATCCGGCCGCGCAGCGCACAGCCCAGCGCCCGCTCCTCTGCCCACCTTGCTCCCGCTCCCGCTCCTCTTCTCCTCATGGAAGAGAGCGGAGAGCTTCCCTGGATCCGAAGGGATCTCTGCCTACACCTCCCGCAGCGGTTTTCCCGGCTTGGGAGCGAGCCATGAGGTTCGGAAGGAGCTAAAAGTTTATAAAAAAAAAAAGAAAAAGTGAATAAAAATTAATTAAGAAAAATAATAATTAAAAAAAACTTAATCAAAATTGTGCATTTAAATCCTGGCAGTGCAGGAATTCCGCCCGTGCAAGGACTGCAGGAACTGTCTGTGTTTCTCAACTGAAGCAAAATTATCTCCTCTTTTTAAGACACTCCCCACTGGTCAGGTACTTGCATATGTGATTTCAAGCTAACGGTATTTAACAGAGTGTCTTTAGAGTGCAAAAATATTAGTTCCGTATTGGAGGGAAAAAGATGAGAGATCTGGTTACGTTTCTATGATGACTTTTATCAACGCTTTTAAGAGGGTTCATTATTTGGATTCAAAAAGGCAGGGCTGCCAGAAGAACCCCCAGCCCCAAGCTTCTCAAGGAGGGCCGTTACGCCGTAGATTTTCCCTGATGCTCTTTTTGTGCTCCAGTGAGAACAGAGCAAATTATTGACAGTTCTGGTGCAATATGGGGCTGATCTTGAAAACATGCACTTCAGCGGGTGTTTGGCTTTTCCTGCGCCTGCTGTCTGCAAATGCTTTAGCAGGCAGAGAGATCTGTGGCAACACTGACCACAACAGCATATTTTATTTGTTGAAAATCAGTTTTGTATTGTAATAAAGAATATTTGCTGTGGCAGCCTGGGCTTTTTTTTTTTTTCCTTTTTTTTTTTTTTCCTGAGACTGATTTATACCTGTCCAGACAGCTAAAGAAAAATGCCTTAAGACTTAAATGCACAATTCTATTATCCCAAGTATTGACTATCAAATTCTTATAGTGAACTGACTGTGAATTTCTAGATTAAAACTGAATTCTGGTTAATTTAAAGTAACAAACAAACCAAAAGAAAACCACGGGCCGTGCCGCGGCGTGACGAACTGGAAGGGAATGTGGTGGTGTGGACGCAGGCTCGCGCCTGCCCAAACAGCTCTGGTCTGCGGTGGAGCCGAGCTGGGATCCCTGGCAGGTGTTGTCGGGGTTTGATAAGGCAAGAAGGACAACCTACGTCTTAACACCACGCAGAGCTGCTTCCTAAATCGTCTTCTGGAAGATATTTCTGCTTCGAGGTGCTCTGCAAGTCTGCCATGAGGAGTTCAGCAAGCCTCGGCAGTGGAGCTCGGTGATGAGACGCAGATATCCCAAATATACTGGCGGGAGGAGAAGGCGGTGGGAGGAACGGGCGCTTATGGATGGACTTGTGGATGGGAAAAAGAGAGAGGCAAGGGGGAAATGCGGGAAGAAATGACAAGTAAGAAATGACTAAGTTTGGAAACATTCCTTTCTCTATGTTCTTTGGCAGACAGTGAACTTTCTGATGATACTTTCTCCTTGTATCTGTCTGACTGGGACCCGTTTTCTAACTAGTGCCAATTTTTCCCACTGAGATGGTGCTATTTATACCCCGTTTCGGCTGGGTTTGTGATCGGTGGCTTAGCAAGCCGGAATGGGCCCAGTTAACCAGTTAAAGACGTGGCTGAGCTGGTAGGAGTTGGACTTCCCTGACAGCAAGTAACACCATCTACCAGCAGCCGGTTACTGCCCGAGGAGGAGCCTCCCGCCTCGGCCGGCTCCTGCCCGGAGCTGAGCCCCAAAAAGTGATGTTAGGGGTGGGAGACGCCACCGCGGGGTGCTGGGGTGGGGGTCTGGGGTGACACGAGGTTGGCGCCTGCCGCGGGTGGTCTCTGCGCCGTGCCGGTACGGTTGCGCGAGTCCCTCAAGTGAAGGGTCGTACAAGGAAGGAAAGGAACAAGGATCCATTCGGCGTTAAAGCCAGGAAAACATTAAAAAGCAGATGCGCCCCTGGGCGCAGCCCATGGTACCTGCCAGCCTCTGTCACCCCCTTTTTCTCCCTTTCCCTTATTTGCAGTGAAGGCGACACGGGAAAAACAAGTGGTGGAAATTGAAAAAGGTGACTCAGGCAACAGTCATTAAAAAATAGTCCTCAAAACCTGCTTATTTAACTTTTTTTTTAGTTTGTTTCTAATTTTTTTAATATAAACGAGTCATTTCTAATTATTTTAGATGCAACCAGACACTCTTTTTTTTTTTTTTTTCCTCCCCCTGATTTAAAACAGTTATAATTTTCTCTTCACAAACTGAAGGAGTCCCTAAAGCGGTTCCAGATGCCAGACAAGTACGTATGTAACATTCCTACTGGAGGGATAACTTTTGATATTTAATCAAAAGAAACAAGTTTAACAAACAATATGCTAACACATGAGAAGATAACATGGTGAGGAAAAAAATAAATCTAAGCTATGGAATCTAGATGAAACTTTTCCAACTTGTAAAGAGGGTTTTACAAACTAACCAACCGTAAGACCCAGAAATTAAACCTGAAAAAAGTGTGAATTAACTGGCTTGAGGGTAAGAGAATCAAATGGAAGGAAGAGGAAATGGAAGAGAATAAAAACAGCCAGCAGAAAAAATGGGGACTTAAAATGCAAAGAAGAAAAGAAGAAAATCAAAAGAAGCATCAAGAAAGAATATTTTTGACAAGACAAGAATAATAAATTGAGTTGTGTGAGAGAAAGTGCAAGAAATACCAGCAGTTACAATACTCTAAAGAAACCCAAACTGTGAAAATACACAGGAGAAAAGAGAAAATATGAAAAATCTCATTTTGTATTAATTGTGCTCCCCTTCAAACGACACATTTCAATGCTGGCAAAACTCCTGTAATTAGATTATTGTTTACAGCAGGTTATTACTCAACCGGTTCCTATTTAGGCTGTCTGTATTTGATCTAATCCTGTCAAACCTCACAGTGACGCCGCTGAGTTGTTACCTGGAAATGAAGACTTAATCACGCGAATGTATTTGGAACAAAAATTCTCATTATAACGCCATTTTTCTTAAAGGCCTTGTGCGATAGCAGGGTGCTCAGGCAAGGCTGGGGCTGCAGCTGTACCACTTCCAGCCACTAACAATATATTGACGTTGAGGTGGTTGGGTTATTTCTTGACCTCGAGTAGCTCAGGCGTTTGTTGTCGGCATCACCAAGAATTTCACCTTCGGTGCAGTGCCAAGAAAGAGGAATAATAGAACCAATTAAATCCAGCCCAAATATTAATGCACGATAATAAACTCCCATCCGTTATATGGGTTGTTGATAATTTGCTGCCCTCGTGGAGTGGCAACTCCCTGTACTTTTGGGGAAAAGAACGCTGGAAAATAGTCCTAAAAACCCGAAACAAGCAATTAGATCTAACGAAATAATCAGAGGAATACACCAAACGAGGAAGTGGAGAACATTGTATGTAGATGCTGTTACAGGGGGAAATTATTTTAATGTCACGAGTTTTAAACGACTAGGTTACTGCATTTTTGCGGCACTATTGTATTAGACACTAAAATCGGATTTTAACCTACTTTTAAACGCTCTTCCTTTCCCTTCACTCCAGGGTTTGAAACTGTCACTTGTGTCACCGTTCTCTTGGCTTCTACTATTTCTTTTAACTGCTCCGCAATTATAATAGCTCGCTAATAGACCATATCGTTGATAAACTTGCTCGTTAAGAAGAACCCAGGACAAAAAATGATACTGGTTCTTTAAAAGTTTATCCCTATGGCACCATCATGTAAGCATACATATGGGACGGTAAAAATGGAAGACGACACATTAAATGACATTATTATAAAATGCAATACTCTTGGAATGATCCCTTATTAAATTAGGCTCTATGATCTGAGATGAATTTCCCCGATCCCTAATCCATCACTAGAGAAATATTAAAAGATAGGTCTCAACTGGTATTAGAATCGCACTCAGTCTCTACTTTCATTATTTTGAATTAGAGTGCTACTGGGGGGAAGCCTCTTAATGAGAATTAGAGTGATTCACTGGCCTTCTTTTGGATTTTGACAAGTAAAATATTAACTCTTCAGTCACAGCTGTCGGAATTAAAATACTTGGCAGCCACAGATGCACAAATTAAATTGGCCTTTATGTTTCCATATTGCTGACCTCCTTAGAGGCAAAAACATCAAACCCAACAATAACAGAAAACCCACAGTATGTCATTCCTTGGAAGAAAATATATTTATTGAAGTTTTTGTATTTGTTTTGGTTTTAAACGCATAATTGAACAAATACAGCGCATTTTTACAGAAGGCTATTATTTTAATTTTGCATTCAGTAAAACTTCAGCTACAAATCAGTTACTCTCAACCATTAATCAGGCAATAAAATAATAAATGAAGTTATTTCGGGGATTTCTTAACTGTTTAAACCAACATAAATCAGATTTACGTGCGGTGCATTGGTGAAAACATCTTAATGGCCTTGACTGGCATTTTTTTAGGGTTGTTTCTCTGTAAATAATAGATTCCCTTTCTTAGAAACAATTTATGAAAATGCATCATTACTGCAGAAGTGCAAGACTTTTTATTACCGGCGCTCCACTTTGTAACAGCAAAACAAGCCCAAGTTTAGCAACGTGGAGAAAACATCCTTTCGGGTCTTTTTCCCTCCTTTTTAATTTACTGCTATGGTAGTGGTGGTGGAATTTCAATTAGTCTCAATTAAGTGTATCTCAATTAAGAGTATTTTGATTAGGGTAAGTGTTTCCAAAGTGGAACTTGTAGCATATAAAAGTCTCAAATAAGGGGATGACGCAGAAATGGCTTTTTTTTTTTTTTTTTAAAAGCTGTCCTTAAATTCTATGATCCGTCACATCCAGGGCAGGATGGGGGTTTGTTGTCCTTTTCTCTGTCTCTGGTCACCTCCAACATCTCTCCCTCCTCCCTCATTGATCCCAACTTGGGATCGGTTGAGAACTGCTGGGAGGGGACGTTGACGGATGCGCTTTAACCATTCCAGCTGTCACATCCGAGAGCGCGAGGAACTGCCCGGGGGGCACCTGGGGGCCGTGGCCACCGTAGGCATTTGGGGGACGAAGTTTGGCTCCGGGGGAGCGTGTGCTTCTCGGAGGAGGAGCTTTTTGTCTATCGGTGACCGCAAACCACCTCCACGTAGTTTCTTATAACACGCGTCGGGGTTTTTTGGGCGCTGATGTGGAAGGAAGAGACTGCAGTGTTGACATGGTGAAGCGCTTCTTATTTCATAAGAAAACGTAGAGTTTCTTACCCACTTTCTGTTTTTTCATTTTTTTACTTGTGGATAAACAAAACCGTAGTTTGCAAGCGGAACGCTCTGCTTTTTCTGCTTGTGACAAAGGAGTTTTTTTAGCTGGTAACGCAGCGTAATTGCGTATCTAAAACAATCCAGCTCCAGAGGCTTAATATTTTGAAATATTTTGTTATTGACTGGCCGGGATCTTGTCGGACGCGTTGGCGCTGCAGCACACTTGTTGTCACCCTCTCAGCAGCCTGCCACGAGTAGGGCAACATCTCGTTAGCGACGCCGGAGACACGCTTGCCGTTTTTCGTTCCAACCCCTGGGCTCCCGGCACCACTGGTTCCATCCCGGAGGAGCTGCCCCCAAAGCGGGGCTTGAGGAAAGCCCTGCTTCCGCAGAGTGGCAGGGTTGCTCCGGTGGCTGTGACAATTTTGGGTTGTGACATCCAGCCCTGCGTGGTGCAGAGGCACAGCCGTGCTGGAGGGGGGACACGTGGCATCGCCACACGTCGAGTGGCCCCGGGCTGGGTGTCCCTGCCACAATTCCCCTTTCCCGGTGTGCGGAGCTATGGGCAAGAGCAGTTGGCGCAATACATGGACAGCTTTCCCGGCACCGCTCCTCCGGTATTTTTATCCTTTTTGTCACACTCTCTCAGCTGTGCAAACAGCTCGTTGCATGGGAATAGGGGTTTTCCTATGAGCTCCTACTCCATCTTTCCTCCTCGCCGCATCCCTGCTCGGCGATGAGGCGGGACCGGAGCAGCCCTCCCTCCCTCGGAGCACAGACAATCCTCCTGTCTCAGCGAGGATTTCCCCCTCTGGACCGGGGCTGCTAAGCTGCCCAGACAGTTTTCCAGGCTTTGCTGGTTGTTGACCAGTTTGTTGGCCGTCCAGGTGCCGCTCGGAGCCGGGAACGCCGCGGCATTATGCAGGCGGACGGTGGGCGCAGCCGGCTCGGCGTGTGAATTAGTTCTGCGCAGAACTACTTAATACATCTTTCCTGGAATTAAATGTGCGCCGAGAGCTGCCATAGGGCAAGCCGTGGGGTGGTTTAATTTCTTTTTTAGAAGACATTAGCAGAACTCGATAAAGGGTCAAGTAATTTCATCCAAGTTGCCACTAGTTAGTTAAGAGAAAGCGACAGGGCTGGAGCCTGACGGCGTTACATTCCCGCAAATATATTTTATAAAACAGGAGTTTTAAAATTTCTTTTTTTTTTTTTTTTTTTTTTTTTTTGACTGAAAGAATGATTGCTGGAGGAACGCTTCTTAGCTTTAAAAGATTACCTGGCCGGTAGCTAAATAGGGCGTTTTGATTAATATTTGCTCTTTGGCGAGCGGGCTGAGACCCGAAATGAGATGGTTACTTTTGCGAGCGGAGCTTTGCCTTTGGTGGGAGGCTCGCCGAGCTCCCGGGGAGGCTGCCCGGGGAGTAATTTCGGCGAATTGTAAGCGGACAGTGAGTCCGCGGGGAGCGCTGGCAATCATGGCGGAAACAATGTTTGCATCGATCAGCTGTCACGGTGATTTATGGCTTCATTTTGCTGTAATGGAGAATTAGTGGAAAGATTATCAGGGACTCAACACTTTGGCTTGTTACCCATGTCCAGACGAGCAATTTGTCTCCCTGAAGCAGTGAAATACTTGTGACAGCTCCAACACTTGCCCTAATTCAATCAAGAGAAAATGTTGGAATTAATTTGTTACAAGAAAATTTAAATATGTTCAGCAAACAGTAACCGCAGAGCAGCAGGCTGATTTATTGTGCTCGGCAAGATATCGATCCGCTTCGATCTGGCCCATGTTGAGGTTTTAATGTGTAATAATTTCCAATTTAAAGCTCCTTTTCAAGATCACGGGTTTAAAGAGAGGGCAGGCTAGGTCTCAAGACCTGATTAGGAGCCTGTTGCAATGGCTTTGTCAAAAGCCTGTTTGAATGTAAATTCATAGTTATCTTTTGCACTATCTTTAATATTCTTGACATGAATTTTATTGTGTGTCAAACCTCAGGCCAGCTGCCTGCCACAACCATTAATGAAACATCTTAGGAAATAAATCTCAGTCTTTATACAATATTTTTAAAAACCTGAAACATTAGATGTCAGCGAAGAAGGTTTAACAGCATCCTTTTTTTTTTTTCCCCTGCACGGTAAACCATCAGAGATATAGCAGTTTTACACCTTGCCTACACAATTAGATTGAATTATTGTGCAAATGCTATTATGCCATAAGCTTAAATTCCGAAGTCTGCATGAATATTTTAGGTACATGTACATATCTGTTATCTTCATTGAAGGTGTGACAGCTTATTCTGCCTACACGTATATATAATTTTTAAAGTTCTCGTTATTAAAATGCTCTTCCCTAATGTGGATGGGATAACACCACTCAAGAAGGGTGCCGAGGTTAGAAATTTAGCCCCTTATAATTCCCAGAGCCGCCATGGTGGTCTGTGGAGCCGTGTCGCTCCACGCCGGTCTCCTCTGCTGCCCAGCTACAGCAAAACGGTGTGCAAAATGAAGTGTGCTCAATTAGTCCTTTAAACCATATTATTATGATTGATTAAAAGGGAAATCCTGGCCTCCAGCGCTAAAAAGCTCGTATAATAACCTCCCATGTAGCTCCAACGGCAAGTTTTCTCTAACGTTTTTAGAGCGTCAGTGGCTCACATAATTAGAGAGCAATGCCGTTCAACCTAATCAATACAAAGTCATCACCCAGCCATACCGAAGTATTTTTTTGCTCATTAGTAGAGCTCAGACATTAGTTTACTTTAGTTATTCTTGGTTTTGCTGCCATATCCTTAGACCAAGCACTGAAAAATAAGCTCTCTTCATTAAAACAGGGTTTTGGAAAAACTTCCTACTAGCGTCTGGGTCATCAGACGTAGAGTTTAGGCATCATGGCTCAGTCAGCAGCGCTGTGGAGCCGCGGGCAGCGCCGTGGTCTGCTGCTGCGAGGCCTCCCAGATCCTCTGAGAAGAACCCTGGTCACCTGGAAGGATCCTGGGCACCTGGATTTTTCTGAAATGGCTTTGGAGTCACCTGTTGGGCGATGGGAGAGGTGTTGCGAACACCTCGACCCCATGGGTGATCCCAGAGGGGCTTTGCACCTTCCTAGCACTAGAGAAAGGACCGACGTGACCAAAGCCATGGAGAATCAGAGTTCGTTAACTCCCCTGGCCATCAGACCACCTGCTAGCCCGACAGCAAATATCTCTGTCCATAAGTGTATTTAAAATGTTGCTTTGCAGGATGAAAACTATCCTGTAAAACGTTAGCTTCTTGCGTGGCAGCTGGAGTAATAGGAGCTGCTTTCTGAACTCTTGACTTTGAGGGCTTTGGGGAGGTCAGGACTTCTCACAGAAGCGAGATTTGGCTCTGTAGGAGTTTTGGGAGGCAAACTGTGAAAATTTCCTGTCTCTACACCCAATTCTGACTGGATGTAAACGACCAGAAGTCAAACCAGGATCACATTCGCTCATTTGGTAACAGATTCAAAATGCTGCAAATCTGGATAAAACAAAGACACCTTGCTCCCTGGAGAAACTCTGGTGCAGGGGTGATGTTGAGCTTTGTGAGGGGTTTTGGTGGCCTGGCAGATTGGTGTCTCCTGCCGGTGTCCCCAGCGAGGGGGCGGGACATCGGCCATGGGACAAGCACGGCTGCTGTGGTGGGACACCTCTCTGAGACATGCCTTGCTGCTGCCTTGGTCTCCTGAAAGACCAGCCTTTGCAGATCTGTCTGCTGTGTCCTCTGCCACCACGTTTCCCAACAAGCCCTTTTGCTGGTTCCTCAGCAGGAGAAGATGTCATCTTTCCAGAGGTTGAAGGACTGTGCTGGTCTCTGTTGATGTCTCTAGTCTAGGGACTTGACGTTGCAGTCTTTGCTTGGTAGACGTGTTCCCGTCTCACTCCTCTCCGTGATGAAGTCGAACATCTTTACCCCTGTCTGAGACATTCTCTGTATATCCTTTCACATGTGTGCACTCACATGCCTTTGGAAAAGTAAATACAATTTTATTAAATTTTTTGCATGAGTTAGATCATAAAAAGGGGATTCTGGGCAGCTATGAGCTTTATGAAGTGAGGTGTCCCTGTATTGTCAAGATGCACGTTGACCGGGGGCTTTAGTATTGGGAATTAGAATTTATTTTTTTTGCAAATGCTGTGATGATATTGTACTCGCACTTCTGCAAATCCCCAATTATAATCCAGTTTCTCCTTACAAACTATAAACATAAATATTTCTGTGGTCATTGGTGGAATTCAACTCCTGCAGCAAATAATATCTACACATATGTTTCCTATCTCTTTCTTAACCGTGTAATAACATGCACGCTACAGCTAGTAAAATATTATTGTAAAACTCCCTTTGCTGCAAATCTTTACCAAAAAATACCGAGCTCGCTATCAAACATATGTTCCTGGGAGTTCTTGGGAGCGTGCGCGCGTGGTGCGAAGGGCCGCGGCAGTCAGGGTGCGCAGGAGCAACCGTGTCCTCGCGTGGCGGCGTCTTCAGCTGGTGTCCACGGGGGCGTCCCACCAGCGGGCTCCGTCACCTTGCGCCAGGTGCCCGCACACCCCCTTTTCCTCCCCGATTCCGGGGAAGCCAGGCTGGTGCTGGCTGGTTTTGTGAGCCGGGGCTCTCCCGAGCCACCAGGCAGGGCAGGGCTGAGCGTGCCGGGGCTCTGGAGCGCGGCAGGGACCTCGGTGGGAGAAAGGGCTGACACCGTTTTGATGGGAATCGGAGCGGAATCAAGCCTTGACATTCAAAACCGAATCAGACTGATATTTAAAACTGAGATAAACTGACATTTAAAATAGTCCCACGCTCAGTTGTTTCTTTTTTATTCTTTTTTTCTTGGTGGTTTTTTGTTTGTGGTGTTTGGTTTTGGGTTTTTTTTTAATTTTTCACAGGCCAAGGCTCCACCACGTTGGATGTTGCTTGCGGGGGGGGGGGGGGGGGGGGGGGGGGCCCGAGGG
>VZSF01009851.1:170508-195381 GCA_013398295.1 Chionis minor | reverse complement strand
GGGTCTGATGCCAGATGGTGACCTGCCGGGACCCCGTGGCTGAGGGCTGGCGCTTATTTTGCCAGCGCTTGCAAGCCAGGAGAAACAGCCTCCTGGCTGGTTCCAGTGAGATGCGGGACGTCCTCACCCGTTAATGTGTCGAAATAACAACACCAAACCAGCTTGTGATAGGAGCCGGGGAAAAAGTCAACATTCCCGAGCCGCCAGGAGCAGTGCCGGGTTAAATTGTATTTAAAACAACCACAGCGTTGGTTAGCAGTGCTAAAAGGCAGTATTGTAGATTAATAATACCAAGAGAAATTGAAAAACCTCATCTAATTTTCGGAGCCGCGCGCTTTATTTTCTTTTCTCCTTCTCCGCTCGAACAGCCAAGAACTGGTTTGGTTCACTCCTGCGCCTCGGCGTGCCCACAGGAACGCGCTTTTCCAGCTCCCACTCGTCAGCGCCATCCTGCAGCCGGGGGCTGCAAATCCCGCCGGGGGATGTTTATTTGTTTTTTAAAAAGTCCTCTCAGAATTTGGAACTGCTTTCCCCAATTGTCTTTATTGCGCGAATAAAAATTGAGGGGCTGTTCATGGCTGCAAACGTAAATGTTGGTAGAGGTCTGAAAGAATGGCATTCCTTTCAAGTTAGGCTCGCACAAAGCAAAGAATCCGAAGAAAAATAATCTTTAAATAAGTTACCAATTGCGAACTTTATAACGGTGCCAGCTATTAACAATAGACCCGTTTGGGACGGGTTTTTTTTCCCTTCCCATAGCAATTTTTTCTTTCTACAAGGTCAATTTAGGTCTTCAGTCTCAATAATAATTCGCTCCGTGAGCCATTGCAGACAGAGCTGTCTTCAGCCTCTCGGCTCGGAGGGATAAATCTGATCGTGCCATGGGATCCTTCCTAAATCTCCCCCAACCAAAATGCCTTTATTTGGCCCGGAATAAGGATGCTGGCGGGCTGGGGTGGCTCCGCAAGGCTCTGGCACCTCTGGGGCACCACGTCCTGCTGGATGCGGGGCGGCAGCCCGGGAGCCGGCGGGAAGGAGAGTGCTCTTCCTTCGGGGTGAAGCCCTGGCCGGGCTTTTCCAGAGTTCCCATTGTTGCACAGCTGAATCCAATCACCGCTATTTGTTTTTCAAAACAGGGCTCAGCTCCCTGTTGCTGGATGATATTTTCATCCGCTGACATTTAACCGAGCTATTTCAAAATGAGCCGAGAGCGTTTCTAGAATTCCTTTATTTTTAAAGTTCCATATAAATCAGCTTCTAATTGTCTGTTAGGAAATATTGTTAGTAAACAGCTCCATTTGCAGAGATTTGCACAATGCCTGTGCCTGTTCTGGGGGCCGTGCGCTCGCCGGACCTGTGAAAACCAGCTGTAAACTGCTCTGCACGTCGCACATTTTGGGAAACAATATTATTTTTCCAAAACTGCAGAGCGATCAGATAACGTTCGAGCCCGCATGCTGCATCTCAGACAATATGTCTGTGATTAACCGTTTCCTCCAGCTTCTGAATCGTGGTTTCGCTCTAGAGTGAAGGTAGAGCGAAGCTATCGAAAAAAAGAAATAGCCTTTTCCTTGGAAAATCAGCAGCTGGGCTCTCCTGCCCGGGGGGAGCTCCCAGCAGGAGAAGATTTCAGGAATTTCCGAGCATCCTGTTGTGACGGAGGGTCATGATGTGGGATGTATTTTATGAAGACTGGGAAATTGGTTTTGTTTGATTATGGTTATGTCTCTCTTCAAATGATCTGCCAGGACTTCAAAATGCCGAGGAAGAAAGGCGATAAGAAATTAAGATCTTCAAAATATAATTTTGGCCTGCTGTGCTGTTGTGTCTCCCTGCCCCCGGCACAAAGGGCTACCAGATGCTGCTCGTGTGTTTTCAGAAGTGTTTCATTAATTTACATTCTCATGAAAATGAGAAGTCAAAAAACTGAGGTTGACTCATGTCTGCTGCGGCCATGGGCCGTGCCAGCTTGCCCAGACCCATCGCCGCGCTCAGCTCTACAATGACCGGCTAATCATAATTAATTATAAGCAAGTCAGCAGAGTGGAGTTTAGTCCTTAAGTCTGTAATATCAGTTTGCAATTCATTTAATTCGCTCCCACCCTAATCCAGGCTCGACTCTGTTGTAAGCTGGCTCTGGGGCAGTTCTCACTTGAAGAAGACAACCTGCGAGTGGGGGCCAGAAGGAAAGGTTTGCTAAAACGCCCCGACGTTCCTCATAGTGAGGGAACCTGCAGGAACGGCTTTCAGTAAAGTCTAAGTCCCAAGAGCAGGGCCCAGGTGAGATGGTAAAATTTGGATACTTGTTTTCTGATGAAGACGGAAGATTGGAAACGCCTGTGACCTCAGGAGAAGTGAGACATGAAGCCTCCCTTGCCGTCACACCTCAGGATTGCAAAGCTTTTAGCATATTTTTTGAAGATCTGCGGGAATTTGGCTGTTGTGATACCAAGGACACATTTAGAAGTAAGATGACTGTTTAACTCCCGTCTGGCAGAGCCAAGCTAATCAATTTACCTTATCAAGCTCCGGTGTCTAATTAGAGGCTCTCCTGACATCATTCCCAAGCTGGGTTCAGCTCATCCTGGAGGCAGTGTAGCCTTTTTATTACTTTCTACAACTTAATCACTCTGTTTTAAAGACATTTTCTCTGAATTGCTCAAAGGTTAGCCCCTCTGTCAATTTAAGTCAATATCCTCTTCTTTTCAAAATTAATTGCTATTAATTAATCACCATCTGAAGCAGTTTATTGGTATTGATTTGCTCTCTTTTGTATGTTTCTATGAGATCTCTTACTGGTCTTCCTCACTGCATTTATTTTTCACCCAAGCTACAAAGCCCACATCGCTGAGTGTTGGTTCACAGCCAGGTCCAGATGAACATCCAAATCTCAATCTTTGTGTCAAAGAATATCCGTGGCGTATGTGTCTCTGACTTTTATGTTGTTTTTTTTTATTTTCCGAACTTCTTGATTCCCTTAAAACCCGAGTAGCATAGCCATTATTTCAGACCTACTCTTCGCCTTTTGAAAACGAGTCCCGGTTTTGGGTTCCTGGCATCATTTTTGCCGTGTGCATGCAACTGCGGAGCCCCATCGACTGTCCTAGCACCCGCATCTCAGTGGTCTGATCTTGGGACACCTCGGACCAGCGCACAGGTTGTAGGTATTTAAACAAGACAAAACCACGCGGTCGCGATGACCCACCTTTCCCTGCTTCACGTGCAGTAGGAAGAAAGAGTGGGAAGGAGAAGACATGGCCGCGACGTCTTCTCTGCGTGATGCTCTGCTTCCCATTGCTGTCCCGTGCGGGCGGGAGGCAGAACCGTGATGATGGAAAAGCATTAATTTGCTTTCAAGTTTTGCACTGTTATTGGCATTTTCTGTCCGACCTTTTTCCTCGTGTAATCAAATAGCTCCGATCAATACATTAAAAGCCAGATTTTCTTATTAGCTTCTCTGTGCAGCCATCAGCGGCCAACGCGCAGCGATCGGTGCAGCATCCTCTTCCGATTCAATCTCTTAAAGCTGGAGTTTTGTGGGGTATAATGAAGGCAGCCCAAGTCACGTTGGGGCTCGGCGGGGCTGAGCGCAGCGGGGAAGGCCAGTGGGGACGAGGATGGTGGCGTGGGAGGAGGTCACAAGCTGAAGGAGATCCTGCAGAATAAAGTGCTTTTCACAGTCCGCTGGAGGACACAGAATGAGGAGCCGTTTGAACGCATCTTGTTCTTGAGGTGAGTTTTATTCTAACGGAGCAGTCAGCAGTAGGGCTGGGATACATCAGGCCTCATCTCCTGGCCTTGGGACACCCTTAGGATGGTTTAGGCACCACAATGCTTACACCTGAGAGGAGAAGCAAGCCACGTTTCCCACCCAGTCAGCTGGACCCAACTCTTCTCTTTCCACGAGGACGAACGAGGAGCGCTTGCTAAAGCAGAGCTTCCCGCCAGCTTCCACCGGACCATCGCACCGTTAGACACAAATGATGGCATTTCTAGCTGATGGATGGGTTTCTCATGGCTTGCTGGTCCCTCTGGCTGGTGACACCGCATGGCGGTCACGAGCCCATGGCATCAGCACCGTCACGCTGCGTTTGATCCGGGACTCCATGAGACGTGTTGCAGGCTGCCAAGCGCTGTCATTTTTCAGCCTCTGAAAAGATGTAATTTCTCCACTCGAAAGCTTCGGGAGGTCCCCGGGGATGTTGTCAGCTGCTTTCACCGCCTTGAAAAAAAATGTCATTTTTCTTTTTAAAGAGTGCTACAATTATTATCACCAGGCCTCGGGGCACTTCACCCCAAATCACACAATGCTATTTCGGGTCTCTCTTTTACCGCAAATGTTCAAAACCAGCTGCTTAAATCCGGTTTTCAAAAGTGAATTGGGCATTTAGCAGCCCGAGAGTCTTTTGGCGTCTCTGAGACGCACGGCAGCAGCTCTCCAGCCCGCCAGGAGCACCCGGAGGCTTTGTCCCGAGGCCGTGGACCACGTCGGGAGCATCCTTCTGGGATCCTTTGGGGTGAGACGGGTTTGCTGCAACTTTCCTCCTTGCCCCACACTTGGGGACGCCCAGATGTGAGCAAGTGGGACCCAGCTGTGCAGCGCCTGGTCAGGCAGGGTCGCGCTCGCTCGCCGGCTCAGCTCCGCAGAAAAAAAAAAGGGATTATATTTTGTATATAAGGCTTTGTGGGATTAAACATTGCTGAATTTGAAAGGCTAATTACTGCTTGGGCAGAGCCTACAGGATTTTTTTCCCTCTGAAGTCTCTGATGGCCGTGTTTATGGGTAAGTTTCCCTGAGCACCTCCAAGACTGAAAGCTTTTTTTATGAGACAGATGGAGATGTTCTTTCCAAGAGTGAGTAATATTTAACCTTAAGCACTTTCAAATCCGGCCTCAAGAATATTGAGATGAAAGCCTCGTGGCACTAAGCTTCTTTCAAATGGATATTACAGAAAAGCTGCCTGGACATTTGTCTCCCCGAACCTCGGCTCTGTTTAGCATGCTGCCGGTGTGCCTGTTTTCCTCGAGGAGGTCCGAGAAGAATAAATACTTGTCTTTGGGATTTCATTTTCAGCGGCGGCGGCTCTGCTCTCGCTATTGTGTTTCTTTTGAGCATCGGTGATTGGATTTGATGTTCCTGATGGTGTCGGCGAGGGCACGGCGAGGTGCCTTCGTCCTCTCCCCACCGGCAGCTCCCGCGGCGGGGGGTGCAGGTCCCGGGACAGGTAATCATCCCCGCGACGGTGGGACCGGTCGCCAGCACGGTGGCCGCATTGCCCACGTGGGAAGCAGGTTTGTCACACAAACGCCCGTTGAAGGAAAACTCAGGCTTGTGCCGTTCCCACCAGCCCCGGCCTCAGCTCAACTGAAGCGGAATCTGGTTTTTTCCCCTCAATATTTTCAATTCTTTTAGTACAAAGCAAAGCTTGCCTAGCACCGTGGTGTGAAAGTCCTTGATTAACTCTATGAAACAAACCCTTAAGTATTTTAAACCAAATCAGATTACTTCTATACATATCGAACTGGTGATATTTAATCAATAATCATAGAATGGTTTGAGTTGGAGAATAATAGTTGGAGAAAAATGAAGTAGGAAGTACGAATACATTTTCAAGAGCTTTGATTTCTTTTTTTTCTTTTCCTGTTGACTCAATTCTTTATAGAGCAAATCTGCATCTCGACAGAGTCATGTACCAGGGTGAGAGGGGGGACACCCTGTCCCCTGCCTCACAAAGCACTGGCACGTCTCAGTTTTTCTGCCGGTCTTGCGTAGCCTCCAAGTTTTCGAGGGAAACCCTCCACGGCTTCGTCCCGCCGCCGCAGCAGGTACGCGGCCCTGCAGCCCGCGTACAATCTGTATTTGTCTTGATCAGGATATTAAACTACAATCGTGCACAAAGCAGTGAGGTCCCTCTGCACTACTGTTGAACTAAGAAATCATTATCGTCAGACAGAAGAGAAGTATGGATGATGGATAATGGGTCTCTCCGCTGCCCAGCGATCATTACGCTCCAGCCGATGAGGCAGCAACTGTTTTAAGTCCCATTAGCGGATGATGGGCTGTCTGGAAGAGGATGCTCGTACCTGAGCAGGCAGCTCGCTCCGGCTGCGCTGTGTTAACCCCGTCGCGGTGGGACCGTCCCCCTGCCGGCGCGGTGCCGCTGGTCGAGCCCCTGGGATGCGGGAAGGGGTGAAACACTGTGTGCCCGGCAGCACGTCAGGCAGAAAAGTGCAGAAGCAGAGAAACTGGAGGTGAAAGGTAAATTGCTGCTTCCTGAAGGGCCAGAAACATGCTTGGGAAAGTGTTAATGAAACTCTGACGTGAATTTGAGAGTTTATAAATTAGAGTCACCTGCTGGTGGCTTTTACGTCTGCTTAGCCCGGTGTGGGTTAAACTCTTCCCGTATCCGTGGTCTGAAACATCTATGGCCACGCTGAGTTTGGTGGAGCACGGGGAGCAGAGATAGCGGAGTGTCATCCCGATGGATGTTCATAACTGTCCACGCTCACGTCAAAATGACTTTGGGCTGCCTCTCTCGTGGGTGGTGCTCAGCAAAATCGGAACAAACTGGGCAGCAGAGTTGCTTCTGCAGTGAAGAGGAGGCGATGTGGGCACCACCAGCCCTCCAGCCCCATCCTCGCTTTGCAAAGCTCTCTGTGGGGTGGCACCACCTCGCTCCACAGGGGCTGGCTGTCCCCATCCTCACCTCCCCAGTAGCACAGCCTGAACGTAGACACCCCCACCTCGTTTACTCTGACCTTACCAATCTTGGACATCAGCTGTGGGTGACACCTCCAGACTGCAGGTTTGAATTAAAACCCACATTTCCTATGGTGCTAGCCCTGGTTTGTAGCCCCTCATCTGAGCTCAACGCATTGCCTGGCCTGGCCACATGCAGGTGGAAGGACTTCTCCTCGCCTGGAGCAAGAGGGGACTCACAGGTCCCAGCTGGTCTTGGCATGGCTGACCGTTAGGAAAATATAAGACATTTACTTTTATGTGTGAAAGATATTATCTACAACCACAGAGAGGATATTGGTGTGAGCTGAAGCTCCGTGATGCCAAGTCACTTTCCAGAGTCTCTCCTGAGGTGGTACAACAAGCCACGGCTGCGCTGGGCGGTTGTGGGGTAGAATAACCTGAGGAGTAAGCGAGGATGGGTCGCACAGCTGGGGGCTGTTTGCCAGCGTGAGTATTAACCCGCGCTCCTCCCCGAGTCCAGCAAAGTGCGCTGCCAACATGCCCCAAATGCCGTTTTGAGACGCTGTTTATGGTCCTCGGTGTAATATATGGCTCTCCCGGGGTGCTCGCGCGCCTGGCTTGTACATTGGCTTTTGCTAGCAGGTGGAGGTCGCGGTAGCCGTGGGAGCAGCTGTACAGAAAGAGTTATAACGGCGGCAGCACCACGTGGCAGCCGGCGGGGATGGAGCAGCAGGAGGCGATGGCGCTGTCGGCTTCGGGGGAACAGCTCTCTGGGATGTCTGAGCAGCCCCGTGGGCTCCTGGCACCCGTTACCAGCCTTGGCTGGAAGATGCCACGGGAAGGGCACGGGCATCTCCTGACTCTGCAGACTCAGGGAGGGCTTCTCCTCACAGCCATGTCTAAGGATGTGGGTTAGGGGTGAGTTGGGCAGTGTTGGGTTGATGGTTGGACTCCGTGATCTTAAAAGTCCCATCCAATCTGGGCGATTCTTGGGTTCTCTGGTTCTCTGATTCTCTGATCTCCGATGAAGCCCTCTCCTATTGCTGTGTGCTCCCTGAGTGCTGCAGCTCTGGATGGTACAGGAGAGTTCCCAGCTGTTAATGCCGCAGCCCTGTATGAAAGCGTCCGTGAATCCGAGGAATTTTAAGTAAACTCTGAGAAATTGAATTTTAAGTCATATCTAAATCAGATACATCACTGGTCTGTGACCTGGGTCCATAGTAATGAACAAATAGCGTCCAATGGTACCTGCTGTGTCTCCCTGGGGGAGCAGATCTTCCCTTGGCAGCTTTGTTTTAGATTACACAGCCACGACTGCGGCTCCCTCGGCATGATTCATCCTGACGTGATCCCCTGGTGATGAGAGCAGAGGACAGGAACCCGCGTTTAGCTGGAAATACGTTTAAAAATGCATTCTGGAGGTTTTCTTTAAATTATTAAAGAACAGTAATTCACTTTTTAAACTCCCGGAGATGTAAAGCACTTCATGGACTATCTTTCAAATCATTTTGAAAATCTTCAGATCTCTCTCTCGGTGCTCTCATAACTATTTAGTAAAACAATAATAAAACCGAAACCGATACAAATGTTATCTGTTGTTCGGAGAAGTAAATATCCTTGGTAAGTCTTAGCAGAGCACTTGCAATAGAGTGGTTTGGATGAGGTCCAGACTGTTCAATGGTTAATATATTATTCATATTAATAAAATAATGTTTGGAAAGGCACCAAGAGTCCTAGTCTGTGTATCAAGACCTGGGTTTCGGTAGTTAGTCGACAATTAGTTACCAGTTGAGGATTTCCCACGTTTCTCTGAAATTCATTAGGCTGTGAAGAGGCTGGTTTCCAGCCACATCGCTGCCGGGACTCTGACGCGGTCGGCATTGCGAGTGCCCAAGGTGAGCTTCTCCGCTGGACCCTCCAGCACTGGGGCTCAGCTTTAATTAATGGGGCTCCATTAATTGCCTGGGGGTGGGAGACGGGTGGCAGCCGGACCGGGAGCAGAGCTGATGCCCGGCAGCGGGAGCAGCGGGGCCAGGGGCGGCTCGTCGCACCTCAGCAGGATGGAAAGTTTGGAAAGTTTGAGGAGAACGATTCCCCTCGCTGGGCGCCCCTCGCGTGGCCGAACCCGCCCTGCGCTTTGCCGAAGCGGCTCTTGGAGGAGCCGAAACCCTTTCTCCAGAGCAGCAGGGAACAAACGAGCTGTTTGTAACCTTTAATTTAAACAGCTACCGAAGGAATAGTATAAATAGTATGATGCAATTGTAATGGATAATGAATTATGCATACAGCCTCTTCCCTCTTTGAATATGCAGGAGGCAGGGACTCGCCAAGTGGCAAAATATTGCTGCGTTATTGCCTCCTTCCAGCCCGGTCCTAACGGGGGGCTCTGGGGACACCGGGGCCAGGGGCTGCGCCGTCCCCTGGCCTCATCCTCATCCCAACGTTGCTCCAGACACGCTGAGAAAGATCTTCTGGCTTGGGACAAAACCTTGCTCCAAACCTTGCTCTTCCAGCTGTGAGTAAGTGGGGTATAAATATCGGAGCCGGTTCCAGCTTTCTACTCTCTAGCTTAAAAATCAGGAAAATATCAAACTAGTTCTAGAAGCCAAAGCAAATAAATTAATTTCAGTGACAAGAATAAAGTGGATCTAATTAGAAGTCCCTCTGCAGTGCCTCATTAGTGCGGTGGGTAAGTAAATGAAATTTCAGCAGTAGTGAGTTAGACTATTTGTCTTTGGTTATTTTTAGGATTTACAAAATGCCAGCAACCGGATTTCCTCGCAGAAAATTTTCTTCATCAGATGTCTAGAGGCCTTTTTCATAGACCGCGGTGCTGCTGCTTCATTTACATTCCTTGGGCACTTCCTTCGCTCTCTGCCGCTCATTCATAAATTGAAACAAATCAAAGCAATTTTGGGAGACAAATGGATTTTAGCTGTCTCATTGCATGCATGTAACTCTGTGGAGTAACGTGCTGCTGCTATATCAGAATACTTTATAAACTTAATTATTTTTTTTTCCCCTGTGAATAAATAACTATTTTTTTCTTTCCGGGGGGGGCCGCTGTCCTCCAGCACAGGAGAAACCCACACGTCGCACATTAATTTTATTACAGGCTTGTCCGGAGAGCGGGAGGACTAATTTGTCAGTCTTATTCAACTTGAGTCAGCTGTTGGTCACCTGCACTCTCCGGCAATCCCGAATTGTCAGTCAGCAATGATTTTCCTTGACTTTCAGTGCTTATAAAGTCATACACGGTGGTAATTTAATGAGCGGGAGATAAAAATTCTGGTCATACTCATCCAGCGACAGTCCTGACATATCATTTAGTTCGAAACCCTCCTTTCAGGACAGAGCCCTCTCTGATTGCAAGCGCAAAGTTATGCCCGTTAATTACAGTCTCAACATATCAAACACCGGCAAAATCACCCCAAACATGAGCAATTCACACGGTTTAGGTTTTTGGATGCGTTGGCACCTACGATCCTGTTGCTATTACTGTACCACAAGCTCTGGACATGGGGAATTTAATCAAAGGGATGGCGACGCCGTTCTGGAGCGGCGGCTGAGGGACACGTGCCGTTAGCAGGGAGCAACCTGCAGCCCAGCGGAAGAGCTCCGCTCCTCGCCAGAGGGAAGAGGGGCAGATCCCAACAGCTCTGCTCGCTCTTTGCCGTTTCCCAGGGTCTGTTTGTGCTGCAAAAGGCGGCTTTTTTGGTTTTTTGCACAAAAGGGAAGGCTGCCGTAAGGAGAAGGCGGGCGGTTTTGCAGCCAGCCCCGTGGTCCGCAGGTTGCATCCGCGCACGTGGGCACGTTCTGCCTGGTCTTTCCACCGACACGTGCTCGCAGCCTCCCCCGACCTATGGAATGGCGAAAGTGGGGAATAAGAGGGGAAAAGCCAAGAGCTTCCACTGCCTCGGGCTGGGATAAAAACCTGCACCAGCTTTTACCCCACTTCCAGCCTGAACTTTGCTATCTGACTGCTGCCCTCAGCCCCTGCGACATCTGGAAAACCTTTGGACTGGGATCTAGACGTTCGGCTTCCGCCTCCAGAAATGCTCCAATTCCAACAGTGTTTTTACGGAGGGTTTTAAGCCCGATTTTAACGTGAGCAATGGCCTTAAAGAGCCAGCACAGACTTGGGAACTAAATATTGCACTCAGTTCTAACAAGAGCATCAATTTGTCCTGGGCTGGGTTAGCTGCGTAGACTACATAGAATTGGACAGATAAATTAGTATAAAGTTCTTAATAGATTTTAAGCCAATTGCTATGATTAGCATCTTTATTTAAAAATATGACATGGATTAAATTGAGACGCTGTGTACTTCCATTTTGTTTCGCAGTATTGCTAACTAGAAATTGGGCCACACAAGATGATTCATAAAGTTTAGATACCAGAATAACATCTTAAGGCAAGAATAATTTAATTTTTTTTCCCTCTAAACGTGTTGCCATAGATTTTCCTAAATGTTTTACAAACAGTTATTAAAAGCACATTGAGAATCCGAATTCCCTGTGGGCAAAATGTTTTTGTACTTAACTTTCGTTTAATTCAAAAAATCACATCTGGTTGGAGTTGGATGAAAACATGGGAAAATCGTGCCCGGCTATCACAACAGCGGCGACGCAAACCCGCAGATGGCGGGTGGCCACCGTCCCTCGTCCTTTTCCTTCTGAGGTGGGACAGGAGCCGCGCGGGGGGCTCGGCTGCGGGACCCCCCTCTTGGGGACGTCTCTGCTGGCAGCGGTCAAGCCGAGACAAGGCTTTGGAGGGGCTCATCTGTCAACCCCCTGCCCGAGGTGGGCTTTGGCAGCATCCCTGCAGGGTTCCACTAGGAGCATCCCGGAGCCTTTGCACCCCGGGGCTGTTGGGAATGTGCCCAGGGGTGGCCCTGGCTGGACAACTTGCAGGATTAAAGAAGAGGAAGGTACCCTGCGGGGCTGGAGCATCTTTCTTAGAGCAACCATCCGGAGACAAAAAGAATATCCCAGCATCAATTTATTGCGCCCGGGTTGGAGTTTTAAAAAACGAATTTATCAGCTTTTGGCATTAAATGGTCCATAACTGCGTAAATATACGTGAATTAAAAAAAAATATATATATATCCAACACCCCCTTTCAAATCTCCCTTCCCTTAACGGCGCCGTAAATTTCAATGTCATATTCCTGTACGTCGCTGCCCTTAATCTGACAGTGTCAGAGGGATCTATCTTCATTTTCTCACTCTTTTCATAATCTAATCCTCAGCTCTAACATGCAATTAGTGCCCTCCTCGCCCTCCGCATACCAAGCAGGCTGATTGCTACAGCTTTCACTGTGCAATCCATTTAGCCATGCGGCTCGTAATGAATATGTACATTTTGAGGACCTCGGCAAGGAGGGTCACAGGCAATCAACCTTGAATTCAATTACGCGAGTCAAGGTTAATGACTCGGCGCAGTGGTCAGAGGCATTCAGCCTCCTGCAGATTAAATCAGGCTGTCACAGCTGACAATGCCGCCGCTCGTGCGAGGAGCGGGGGGATCGTGCCGGGAGAAGATGGTGTCACTCTGCGGCCGAGCCTGCGCGGGGCTCTCCCTGCCAAATCCCATTGCTGGGCTCCCCCCCCACCCCTAATGCCATTAGGCGGCACAACGGAACGGCCAGTCGGGAGCGCAGGGTGCCCGTGCCCGGCCGGTGCTCGCCTGGGAAGGGAGCGTTTCACCAAACCTTGCCCACCATCAGATGAGCGCGAGTGCTTTTACCTCAGCGCTGCTCTTGAGTGAAGAAGGAAAAAGCATGAACAACCCCAAACTCCAGCACTTTTCCATCCTGCAGGTCCCTGCCTGGCGACAGGACAAGAGGCAGCGGGCACAAGGTGGAACATGGGAAATTCCATCTCAACACGAGGAGGAACTTCTTTTCTTTGCGGGTGGCAGAGCCCTGGCAGAGGCTGCCCAGAGAGGTGGTGGAGTCTCCGACTCCAGAGCCATTCCCAACCCGCCTGGATGCCATCCTGTGCCACCTGCTCTGGGTGACCCTGCTCTGGCAGGGGTTGGAGTGGGTGATCTCCAGAGGTCCCCACCAGTCTGTGGTTCTATGTGATTCTGCTCCAGGTGCCCCAGCAGCCGCGATGTCCCGGCACGCCTCGGGTCCCAGCCGGGCGGCTCCCAGGCTATAGCCCTGCCCGTGTGCCTCCACCGGGCAGCCCCAGGCCGAGCAGTGAAGGATGCTGTGAGGTTCCCTAGCCATTGTTGGGACAAGCCAAGAAAGGAACGTAACCTTCTCCTTGTCAGGAGACGGGACGTCCCAAGCCCAAGCACCGCACTGCACCTCTCCAAGGAAAGATCACGGTGTTTCAGGACAACTTCACAGGTGGTATTTCATAGAATCACAGCACGGTTTGCGTTGGAAGGGACCTTAAAGACCATCTAGTTCTCAACCGCTGCCCTGGACAGGGACACCTCCCACCACACCAGGCTGCTCCAAGCCCCGTCCAACCTGGCCTTGAACCTCCAGGGATGGGGCAGCCACAGCTGCTCTGGGCAACCCCAGCCAGGGGCTCCCCACCCTCACAGCCAGCAATTTCTGCCCAATATCCCATCTAAATCTCCCCTCTGCCAGTGTAGAACATTCCCCTGTCCTGTGGCTCCACTCCCTGATCCCGAGTCCCTCCCCAGTTTTCCTGGAGCCCCTTTCAGACACTGGCAGGGGCTGGCAGGTCTCCCCGGAGCCTTCTCTTGTCCAGGCTGCACAACCCCAACTGTCTTTTGTTTATTATTTATAGGGGCTATTTATTTAAATATAATTTAAATATCACCACCTTTTTTTTTTTTTTTTTTTTTTTTTTTCTCCTTCGTGCAGCTCCCCCGGGGGCTCTATTTTCAGCTGTGCTCTAGGTGTAATGACATGGTGCTGGAGGGCTCAGAATAGGCTTGAAGATGATGCTTTACTGGTGGACTGGAAATGCTTTATTACATGTTTCCATAACCATGAGGGCGAAATTGCTCACCCGACGGCTGCCGCCTGGCTCCGGGGCTGTCCCGGCCAACAGCGGGGTTTCGGCAGCTCTGCCTTTGGTTCAGAGCAAAACAGGTTTTCTGCCTTAAGTTCATCCCAAACAGAGCCAGAGTCCACAGACATCCCTTCCGGAAGGTCCATCCATGGAAATGGGTGATGCCAGTGATGGCTCCACAGCAGGACACTGGGACCAGTGCTGACTGTGGCTCTGCAAACTGGCACAGCCCCAGCTGGGGAGCCCGGCCAGTGCAGGAGGCACTCGAATACGTCTGGTGTTTGGGACCTGGGGCACCCTCTGAGCGTTTTGGCTCCATGAGAAGCTGGTGCAGCACACAGAGCGTCCGCCCCAGTCCCCAGGAGCAGGATAACCCTCCGGGCCGGGGGCTGCCATCCCCACCAGCGGCTCCGGTTCCACTGACGTGACGCTCGTGACGAAGAGCTGCTCATCAGCGCTGATGCTTTATCACACGCTACGTCAAACCTCCCCTTATCAAAACCTCCGTAGGGTAGATTGATCCCGATCCGTCGCCGATTTGTCCATGGCCGTGTTGAAGGCTTCTCCTCGCCCTGGCCAGCGGCGCAGGCACGCTGCTCGCCCGCGCTCCGAGCCCTTTGCAGGTTTCCCAAGCTCCGGTTGAAGACGTAGGGTTGGGTTGCCCTCTTCGGGCGACGCTTTGCTGCGGTGGCCCTCGGGGACCCCCACCCCACCAACACCCACCACCAGCGGTCTCCTGCCGAACTGCTTACGGCACATTTTGGCATTAAAAAAATCAGCATGTGGACTATGAGCTTGCACAGAGGAATGGAGATGGTAATTGCAACTTCAGCCGCTCCTGCCGGCTCCCCGGGCATCGCCGGCGCTTGGGACACCAGGGGCTGGAGCTGCGGACAAACCCCCCGGAGCAGCCAGCACCCACTGGGGGTGGGGACCCGGGGTCTCGCTCTGCCCATGGGAGGCTTCCCCGCGGGGCTGCACGCCAAGTAAGGCGTTATTTAGTAGTGCGGACAAATTAAAAACATAAATAACATTCCACTGTCTGAATCTTTTCAATAAAAACAAATTATGAGGTTTATCTATGTAAAGCAGTATCGCTTGGTGTGAAGAATCTTTTACACATGATTTATGCTGTTATTAAATGTGGGGCAATGTTTAGAACCAAATCACTGCTGTAATTTCAGGACCATTATGCTGCATTTAACACAAATTCGTAATGAATGTGTTTTTCAAAATGTCTTCCCAATGCATAGGCTATTGGAAGCTTTTAAAATAGAAACCCTTTCTTTAGAAAAAAAAAAAAAAAAAATTTTGTTTATTCTGCCTTCTCTTCTGTCATTTCCACTGGGAGAAAAAAATATTAGAGAAGCCAAATTGGCAGCTGGGGTTCACATAACTTGGCTTGCCGGAGCCGCAGTCCGACACCTCGCAGGGCGTTGTAAATACATACAAATCCATCGTTACTTAGCACGAAACGTTTCCCGTGCTAGTGTGGACAGCCCTGGCCCTCCCGCCAGGTGCCCGTTGCCTCCCAGTGCTCCCCAGTGCCTGAGCCAGGATGTGCCTCGCTGAACCATGATCCCTGTGTTCCTGCTCCTCGGTAAACACTGAGAAACCTTCTGGGTTTATGCCATTTGTTTTCCTCTTTACGATCGGGCGTTCGGGACTCGGATGCGCAGGGCTCGGAGGGGACACAGCCACCCCACGACAACCCTGGGAAATGGATCCAGGGATAAAAAGCACCTTTATAATCATATCCAAGTCCCGACGTTCCCCAGCTTTCTCCCACCGCTGGGGTAGCAGGGAGCGGGTGCAGCCCCCGGCCCCCCCGAGTGCGTGTGTATGGAAAGGGGCTGGGGCTGCTCCGTCACCTCCTCCGTGTCCCCACGGCCAGAGGCCACCGGGGACCCGCTGCCAGGCTCCTCACCCCGATCATGCAGCTCAAAGAACTGTGGGATGTTTATAATTGTGTTGGTCATTAGTGCAGTCGTTATGAACTGCTCACTCCCATTAGCGCTAAGAAGAGAGAGGATAAAACACGGATATATAGGCTTAAGCTCCCTTCCTGTTACTGAGAAACTAGAGAAAGTTTCTGCCGATCCATTCGGCTCTTCCATCAGCAATTAAACATTCAGAAAAACAGCTCTCCCGGGCAATTGAAAAACGCTTTTAAGTGCTTTAGCTCAGCCCTAAAACTTCGAGACAAGACTTAAACTTTTGGCGTGTGGAAACTAAGACCGGTAAGAGACGCCGTGGTCTCTGCCCCGCGCCGAGGGATGCTGTCGCTGCGGCGCGGATAAATCACCGGGAGGGGACGATGCCCAGGGCTGGGGCGATGCAGCAGCGTGGGGAGCCCGGGAGGGGGGACCAGGGTGGCGCACGGTGAAACCCAAAGCAATATTTGTCTTTAATGGTGGTGCCTCCGGAGGCTACAGAGGGAAGGGTAGCGTCACACAAGCTCACGCTCCGAGCCTGAGCCCAAGCCACCGGCTGAGCTGCCGGCCCACGGGGCAGCGCTGCCAGAAAGTGGGAACTGGGGAAAATCCTGGGGACTGTCCCCCAAACAAGGGCGGTTTGTGGAGGTGGGCTGTGGGAAACATTAAAAGGAAGATTAAAGAGGAGAAAAATATGAAACTGCCGGCGGCGCTTCTCGTGGAGGTGAAAGAAAACGCAGTGTAGCGCAGGGGGGCAGGTGACACCGTGCATTAAGGGAAATGTTTGTTGTTGTCCAATTTGATTTGTCTGACATACAGATTTCTTAATATCGCACAGCGACGTATTTCAGGTGCTATGAAAATTTGCATGTGTTTGTTTAGTGGTCTAAGGGAGCCGCCGCCGAGAATTCATACGTCCTCCGCTCTGACTTTTAGCTGGCTGGAGCCTTCTTTTATTTAAGGCCCTCAAATGCAATTTTTGCAAAACCATAACATCAGATTAGAAACAAACAGCAAATTGAGGCTTGTTGGAGAGGGGTAGCGTGACAGGCAGCAAAATGAAAACGTATGAATTGCCGGCACGGCCCCAGCCGTTGCTGCCCCATCTCAGAGCCGGAGACGTGCGTGCCAAGGGTTCCCAAGCCAGGCAAAATCATTGCCTGCCATGGCGACGTTGAAATAGTGGAGAATTCACGATGCCATGTCAACTGCCCAGCAATCTGACGGTCCTCATCCTGGGCGTTTTTTTGGAGACTGAGGAATGGAATATTTTTAGGATTATCTGATTAGAAGCAGATTAAAGTTCTGATTAGAACTTCCCTCAAAGTTGCTCTAATTACATTACTGAACATTACGACCAAAGAGGATGGTGTTGGTATGAATTAGCTACCTAAACAGTAGGGGATCAATCAGTGCAGACCTTTAACTGGTCTCACAAGTTTACTTGCGGGAATATGCGATCACGTCTTCCAGGATTATTTCAGTTTCCTCCAAGTAGCTAAAAAGTCTTGCAGGGGCTGCCAGGAGTCCCCGGGAAAAGCAAACACTATACGTTTCCCCCTGCTATACGGACGATATAATTGTTTTGCAGGGAAAGGGCTTGGAGGGAGAGTTTGGAAAACAAGCTGGTGCGTAGGTGATATACGTGTGACTGGTACCAGTCTCTTTACATTTCCAAAAATATATTCAGGCGTAGCAAAAGAGCTGTGGGATTAGATGCTTTGAGCCAGTGTCCTTCTTAAACACAATTATATCAAATCCTACTTGTGTATTAATAAAAGGCAGCCCCAAAGGCAGACTTCCGTCACAAAACGGGGCGCCTTTCTGGGGGCATCCGCAGCTTTCTCAATGTGCGCTGAAAGTTAAATAAAGCTTTCAAAATGATTTATCAGGTAAATGTTATGGATTGCTGTGATTTAATTTATGGGATTGGTTTGACTTTCAATTACCAGGCTTCACACTGAATCACTTTGTATTTTGGGCTCTGTAACTAGCACTCCTTACACTCGATCTTTCATTTAGAGAAGGATTATCAATAATTAGACACCATGGCCTTATTGATCAACTAATCAATAACTACATTAATCATCAGCAGCCTGAAAACAATTCACTCTTTGCATTAAAAGGAATCAGTGCAATCAAATTAGCATCCTTTGCTGCCCACCCATCGCAGGTGGTACCTGTATGATAGATGTAATTCCTGAAGCCGTCACCACAGAGCTAGGAAGTGTTTTCTCTTTCTTTGAACTTCCTAATTAAGTTTGGGTCATTATTTCCTAATTGTCCGCTGTTTATTTGTCACTAACAATAAATTTTTGCTCGCAAAAGGTGTCGGATGTAGAGACTGAGTCACCAAAGATGCCAGTTTATCCACACCTGGACAGTGCAGGAGAAATGGGAAGCTCCCTAGTGTGACCAGGCATTACAAATAATTATACCTTTGTATTTTCCAAGTTACGTGAGGTTTACTTAATCCAGAGTGGAAGACCTGATTAAGTTCATATTTGCTCTTACTCAGCTGTAAAAAACATTTATAGCCATTCCTCTCCATCAATCAGGTGAGACTATTAGGAAAATAACAAACCGCCCAATAAATTATCCTAATCTGTTGTAAAACTGATCTCAGTAATTAATTTAGTCAATTGTATTTAACCAGTTGGAAAGTAGCCTAAATAATGTAATCACATTGGCTATTTCGTGGAATAAAACCTGAGAAAGCCATAAAAATCACTCAGAATAACACAAACCTATCATTTTGTTTGTCGATATTATGCAAACCTGTGGCTTGGGTGGGCAGATGGTGTCGGGTACGGCCGTAAATTGCTTTTTGTGGTGGTAGTTGGTGGGGAGAGACCAGTGTGAGGCTTTGCTGAACCACGTCAGCTTCCAGCTTGGCAGGATGAAGGTAGCTCGTGGGGGTGACCGTCCGTGGGCTGAGGGGGGCCCTGTATCACCAAGACACCCCGGAACTGGCCTCAAAGCCAGTGTGGCACTGGTGTGACGTCTCAGCCCCCACAGCTAAGGGAGAACATGCAAAGGGGTGATTTTCACAGGGGTCCAGCCTGGTGGTTTCAGCAAGAGTTTTGTTCATTGAGAGAATCGAATAGCAATTCAGGATCTGGTCCATACCAGGCAACACACAAGGTCTTTTTGTGCATTCCTTAATTCCCTTGATTTGCTACTCGCGATGACATAAAGATGCCCTGGAAACGACCATCAGTGCATGAATCCATGTTTCTGGTGGCTGGGACTGTCCAAAGGGGGATGAAGACTGGTACACGATCAACTGCATGGACCATGATGGTGAAAACCAACCCCACACCTTCCAAAAGGGCAGTTCTGCTCAAAAATGGGCAGTGCCCATCGCTAGGGACTTCTAAAAACACCTCTACGTGTGTTGCCACCTTCCACCTTCTTTCATCTGTGAAGTATTTTTAATGGAGAGAGAGGAGACTTGTGCTTGGTCAACCGCATTCAACACGCGGAGACAGCAGTGGAAGAGTACAGAATAAATAGAAAGGTTTATGGATGCTCACAAAGGTTTGCACTGGATTTGGTTTGCAGATGCCTCATTTATTCGCAAGAATTTCCCTATTAAAAGGGCCGTGGGCTCCAAGACGCAGAACTGCTAATGGCAAACTGGAGCTTTCTGATACCGTCTATGCATCCAGCTTCCAGAGAAATCCCTGGATTGTGCACGTCCTGGTGGGAAGGACCCATTTGTTTCCTTCCTCTGAAGAGAGCCGTGCCCTTGCTCCACCATATCAGGGCCTTATTGTACGCTTAGAAATTTCAGCAGGCTAATGGCAGCTTCATGTATAATTTAGATGAGATACGTGTACGGCAATTTATCAAGTTAAATAACACACGCCACGCTTATGGCCAGGGAAGAAGAGTTTTCGACGGCAACCGCTAAGAATGTGCTATTGGTGGGACAAACGCCGGAGAGGGGGAAGGCGGTGGGAAAACGTGCCCAGGGATGCCTTGCACCGCCAAAAATGGGGTTCATCACCAGGAGCTGCATTCCCAGTGCCCTGTTGGCCGGTCTGTGGACCGGGCGGGCTGGCAGACTCGCACGGAGCACCCGCATGCGGCTGCTTCTTGCTCCTTGCCAGGCGCGTCGTAGGGTTTGTTTTTTTTAAAAAAGGATAAAAGCCTTTTCTTAATCACATCTTCTCGTTCTTCGAATTAATGAAGGACTTGTTGGATGCTCTCCGTTCCGAAAAAAAAAAAAAAAAGCCATCAAAAAACTGGCAAAACAGAAGCGGCAGCGTATGTTTCCCCGCCGCCGCCACCCAAGACCTTTGACTGATTGCGACTGAAGCTTTTGTGTTTAACCCGTGTAGCATTAAACCTTGCAGCACGGGCGGTACGTGGGAACAACAGCGGGTGCAGTTTTGTTTGATGTAACAGTATGTGCCACCGTTGCGAGCGGCTTAAACTGTCTGCGTGGAATATTTTAACGCCGAGGCAGTTTGTGCTGGAAGATGGAAGTTTTTAGCGCTGGAGCCGCCGGAGATGTGGCAGGCGGGCAGCTCCCGGCTGCTGCTGGGGGATGTGGCTCCCCATCCCCGCGTGGGCTCGTCCTTCGTGGAGACCACTGACCCCCCTCCCAAAGCAATTATTATTAATTAGCTGATATGCCAATGGAAAATAATTGTTGTTGCAGTAGTTTAACGCACTCAAAGGCATATATCAATATCCACATCCATATCTGTGTTCATACACCTCAGATTTCTTTGCTGGTGACTCTGAACCAAGAAACCGCCGCAATTCCTCCTGTTCCACTACCTGCTCAGTGCACGACATCTGTCAGTGCTGTGAAAAAGGGAAAATAAAGTAGAAACCAGAGAGAGCTTTGCATTTGGAGATGCTTAGAAAAGGGAGCGGAGGGCTCGGCCCCGGGATGCGGGAGCCGCTTGTGGTGCTGGTCCCAGTTGCAGACCTCGCTGTGGGAGCGCTTTCTGCGGGCTGTTTTGGGTTGAGTTGGGGGTTTGTTGAACTGGAAACCTCTTCACTTAGAAACAGTTCGAAGCTTCGCTCCAGACTCGGAGACTTGCAGGATTTAGAGCTTGGGTGTTGCAGTAACCCACAGGTTAGTAGACTATTCACAACTCCCTTTCTTATTTTATTGAGTGTCTTTGTCTTTTGGGGTAGACAGTAATTCTGTCCCTCACCCCGACAGCAGCAAAAAAGAGAGCTGGATGGAGCACATCGGGCAGGGTCCTGGTTCCCAGCCACACGGGCACCCAGACGATGGATTTCGTTGGCTCTGCTGTAGCGCCAGGAAGAGATTTCAGCTCTAAATGTCAGATCTGCTCGCCGGGACCCGGAAGGCTGAAGGCATGTGCTGGGCTGAATCCTTTGCTGAAGCACCACCCTTAGCACCCAAGCCTTCTTCAGCTAGGGTCAACGTTTCCCAACCCAAAGGTGCGTTCAGCCTCCGTTTGCCCTGCTTGGTTGGATTTTACGAGCAGGCAGGGCGGGAAGCAGGTCGCTCCTAGCTCGGGAAGAGGAAGGCTGTGCTGCAATAGGGCAGGTCTTCCCAGCCTGGCTCCGCTGGATCCCTGCCCTGCGCGTCGCCTTCGCCCCTCCGGCGACAGCTGGGCCACGCTATCCATCCCATTGGCACGCAGCGTCCCACGGCCGCGTCCCCGGCAGCATCCGGTCCTCCATCCCACTCGTCGCAGGTGGGACCCCACGGCAGAGGAGCCCCACCGGGGCCGGGCATCCCCCTCTCTCTGCAAAAGCATCGCACAATAAAGCCCGCCTTAAAAATACCCATAAAAATAGCAATTATAAGACACAAAGTGATCTGAGGAAGGGCTGGCGCAAAGAGGCCTCCCTCCTTTGATGTTTATTGCCACAGCGGAGCAAATAGGAACAATGCTGGTTTTCATGAGCGCTTCGTAGCATTCAGTATTTCACATTTGTTTCCAATTTTAACAGTTAACATTGTATGCTTTCATTATGCCATTGTCTAAGGAATCGTTCAGGCCGTAGCGGCTGTAATTTATCTTTTGTGCTACGTAATTTGGAGCAGTCCGGGCCAGAAAGGAACATCTGTATTGAGGGACCGGCGTCGGCGCGCCCTGCACTCCTGCACCGGGACGTGTTGGAAGGTCACTTTCCTCATAAACTTCGTTATCGCTGTTGGTTTTATTCATTATATTTGACATATTAAGCTTCTGTATCTTGGCATAAAGGACACAATATTGCAGCATATTGGCAAGCTCATTTGCTTTTCACAGCTAGTGTTGTGTCCAAATATCAGTCCCCGGGGAGCAACACGTGTATATAGACTGCAGGAAAATGAGCCTCAGCAGCAGGTGGCCTTTTGCAGCCTAATGAACATGGCAATCTGTTACTAGCACGGCAAGGCTTTTCACCAGACAATTAGGCAACTAAGCATGTAATTATTCAGGCCAACAAGAAGAGGCTCTTCTCTAATTTCATCTTTTCATTGCTGTTTACTCACCCACACTCCCCTCATTAATGAGAGATTTTCCAGTCTATGCTAATTGGTTTCAATAACATTCATTTCGGTTGAAAGGGAGCGATTCTGTTAATTGAGAATCGAAAGCATCTTTTCATTTCAAGTGCGTCCTGCTATGGAAATCTGAACACTCTCAACAGGTTCGAGCTAATGAAATTAAGTAACACAGCCACCGGTGGTGTAATAGAAATAAAGTAATTTATTTTCACTGAAGCATGTGCTATAGGTCCTGAACAATTAATCCAGCTCGTTCGGGAGAGCCATCGGAGAAGGCGATTCTGAATAAACAGAGCTGCCTGCTTCAGATCTGCCGCTGTAATTCTCAGGGTGGTTTAACTGCTAAGCTTTCCAGCATGACCTGAAAATGTTTAATGAGAGTGAGACGCATTTATGGAAACACTAATTCTTTAATAGCTGTTTGGGAAAAAAAAAAAAAAAAAATAGAGCACGTAGCTTGCCAGCTTGCTAAGCACGAGGGTGGGTTAAAGCATCGTAAAATAAATGGGTGGTTCCCGGCTCCGAAATCGGAGACCACGCCGTGGCACGTGATGCTGAGAAGGGCTGTGGAGCTGTAATCCTATTTCTTCAGTATTCAGGACCTGGAAAGCAAGAGGGAACTGAAGCCCAAGAAGCAAATATGGTGGTTTTTCCCCTTTAACCACAAGTACTAGGAATATTTCTAAGGAAAACTGAGATTCTCCATTATTGATGTAACTTCTAGTGTTCAGGCTTTAAGGAAAACTTTGGCTACCACAAAATAAACATTAGCCCATCTGCAGGCAGCACCGAGGCGGAAAAGGCGGCTTGGAGGTGCCCGAGCATCCTGCGGGGACCCCGCCGCCCCCAGCCCTGCCCCGCCGTCTCCCCCTCCTTCTCCCGTCTCCCCCTCCTTCTCCCATCTCCCCCTCCTTCTCCTTACAGCTGCTCTTGGAGTGGGTGATCCCAAGTGCTGCAGCTCAGTGCAGTGGCCGTTAACTAATTAAAAAGAAATTTGCAGACTGAGAACTATGGCTTCCGACCAATGCTGGGGCAAAGGGATGGCTTTCCGTGCAGGAAAAACCAGGAAACTTTGAAAACTTCAGCGCTTCAATGTGGAGGAAACACAAGCTGGAGAGTGCGTGAGCGCTTTCTACTTCTAGATACGAGCCTATATGCACGGGCATATGGAAAGTCTCCACAACTGCATATGTAATTATTTATTGTTCAAGGACGATGCAGTATATATTTAAAGTATCTTATGGTCGTGCAAAATACTTACACAAATAACTGCATAAAAAACCCCCAAACCGTACGTTTTCTTGACTTCATCAATTTTTAAGGGAGACTTCCAGCTTTTCCTACCTTTCTGGTTTTAAAACACCCAGCTGAATATATTTCAACAGGAGTAAAACTACAGCTTGTAACTTTTGCTTTTATCCAAACCGATGATGGAAGGTCCTATTTTAAATCTATTTGAGTACTCAATTCTCTGTGCTGTTCTTCCAGCTAGAGAATTGGCTTGGTGGGAGATGCCCTTTCCACCATCCGGAAGAGGAACCCAAAGTTGTTGCAGTTGCTGGTTGTGTTTCGCGGTGGCTTTATTTGTAAGCATTTATGCAGGCGTGGGGGGTATGTAAATGCTAATGCGTTTGTTTTTTGTTTTATTTCTTTTAAAGCTGGCTTCCAAAATGCATAATAGGCAGAGACTTATAAAATAATACACTGCAGACCGTTATGAATATTTCAAAGAATTATTTCTTTATTTTGTGCATAGCTCATCGGACTGACATTTGATTCATAGCTGCACAAATGTACCTGGGGTTGCTAGGGTTACCCAATTTCATTCACCCATAGGTAGTTGAGATCTACATAATCCCATCAGATCATCCACTGCATTTCAAAGTGATATTGATAAATGGTGCCTTGCTCAGATGATATGTCCATTTACATGTGATATATCTCACGATTCCTGTCTTCTAAAATATTGTGGCTGATGAAATTTCACATTATGTGCCGAAGTACACATCTTTTTTTCTCAGTTTGAAAAGGCCCCCGAAGTAGGAGCCAAGGGAGGTTGTTTTGTGCGTGAAGCTCACTTTTTCCACAGAAATTGAGAATATTGTGACCCTAATGTCAGACTTTGGTTTGGTCGCAAGGGCAGGGAAAAGGATGCTGTTCTCTGCAGCAGTACCGTCCCCTGGGTGCCACCAGAAGGGCTCAGCACCTTGCTTGAAAGAGCTTTCTAGAAGCATCCTCACCACCTTTTAATGCAGAATACCCCGTCGAAGCTGAATGGTTTTTCCCTCAGAAGTGTTAGGCCCCCTCCCATCAGGAGCCCGGTGGGGAGAACTTGGGCAGAGGAGCCCCAAAAACCCACCCGTGGTCCGTGGTGTTACCGAGGTGACGGCACAGCCTGGCTGCTGCACGCCAAGCCCCACTCCCGTCCTCGGCAATGCCCTCTGCTCCCCCCTCAAGAGGATAAATACTATATGCAAGATATATTAATATATATTATATATTATAAACCACAGCTAAGCCATAGGCGCCCTTTTATTTGAGTTTACAGAAGCGCAATAGCAACCGTCGGCCGCTGAGTGTTCGGAGACGGGGAAGACGTGAACTCCCTCCCATCAACTGGCAAAACCCAAACCCAAGCAAGCCCCTCTCCCTGTGCCCCCTTTTCCCTGGAAACCCAGCCCAAACCACATCACACGGGGCTGGGAAGCAGCGGAGCTGTGGTCTTGCTGGGACTGAGACGGGTCGG
>VZSF01009851.1:121414-170488 GCA_013398295.1 Chionis minor | reverse complement strand
CTGGGAGGCGCCGGGGGAGCCGTGGTCTCCCCAAGAGCCCCCCAGCCAAATCTAAGGGTGGGTGCAGGCGTTATCCCAGCTGAGCATCCCTCACCGCTCCAGGATGCCGCGGGCCGTGCTGGGAGCCAGCGGGGCAGCACCCCTGCTTGCATAAAACGCATGGAAATAAACAAATTTGGCGCGGGCAGGCGTGGTTGAGGAGCAGGGCAAGGGCCGAAGGCATCGGGTCATTTCTTGGCGATGAATAATGCGCGCGGATCTAGTTAGCGCCTTATTTCCAAGCCGAGGGATGTTTGTAACGAATCTCCTCAGAGATACATTTGTAAGTGAAATGAAGAAACTGTTATTGAAGCAATATGAAGCCGGAGCCTGTGCAGCCCTGAAAACCTACGCTATATTTCATCCTTTAAAAGCTATCATTTTACTTAGCGAGCTGCTTACTACAATTATACAATGTTTTTCTTGGCCCCCAGCTACATTAAACATCCATTTTATAGCGTTCACTGTATTACCCTGAAAGCCTGGCTGCCGAGGAGGGGGTTATAAAGGGTTATAACATAAAAAAGTACATGGTTTCCTCATTAACTTTATAGTTTTACTGCCTTGTTTTGGGGCACCTTCCCTTCCTCCTCCGTCCGTGGCCGGTGGGGCTGAGCACAGTTATTTTACCCAAAAGTATTTGGCTGGGGCTGTTTTTTCCAGTCCTTACCCCACCACAGCTCCGGTGCTATCGAAAACCAGGCACCTCGGCAGCCGCGTCGCAATATTTGTGTTTCCCACACCTTCCCCGCGCCAGCTGGGCTGTTTTTACACCCCCGCGTATTATCGGGATGGTCCGGAGCAGCCGACGGAATCGCGTTGGAACCTGCGTAAAATCTCTTATCCCTCCCGCACCGCCCGGGCGATCGCACCCTGTCACACCAACGGGATCTGACTGCTGCTAATTATAGGCAGATAAAACACGCTGGGCTCGACGGAGGCCTCCCGAAGCAGACAGCGTCTATAGCTGTTGATTATTAAGGCCTATTATATATTGATAGGTCAGGATTTATTCCTGAAGGCGGAACCCAATTGCTGGGGATTGGCTGGGAGCGGGGCGCTGGGGAATAGGTGCGGGGGCTGTTAGCCCGGGGTAATCTATCAGCGGGAGGAGGAGCGCGCTCCGGCAATTAGGGAGCCAGCAATCCCGCCGATGCGCTATCGGCAGCCTAATAGAGATAATGGGTTTTACTGGACAGGACGGGTACAGCGCTGCTGGGGAAACCGTGACATTAGATAAATAGAAAAATGGCTCATTAAAACATGATGACGGCTGCTGCGGAGCAATGCAACCCAAGGGCGCGAGGCACCAGAGTGTCTAGCTGGAGCAGATCCTCCCGATACGGGCGGATGTTGCAGGGAAACGTACATGGCTCCGAGTTTAAGGGCATACATTAAGCTGGTGTTTGTGACAGAATTAAGTTATTTCCATCCGAACGTGTTTCTTATTACCGTCCCCCTCCCCACCATACTATTTTTACCACCTCGGTGCCTGCGCTGTGAGATACCCCTTTTTTTTGGTTTTGTTTTTTTTCTTTCCCATTCTCAGTTGTTTGTAACGCAGCTGTAAATACCCATCCTGCCCCGGGGATGCCAAATCCTCCCCAAAACTCACCTGCCGCCGGCCAGGACGGTGGCAAAGGGCAGATCCCAGCTACAGAAACCTTCCCCTGCGAGACAGCATCTTCTGGGGGTGCCAACCCCTCCATCACCCACCCATAGCGTATGGGGGTGGTGAGAAACCCTCCATAGCCACTTCTCCCTACAAATTATGGTCTGGATGGATGGGTTTTGATCCAGAAAAGGTTCAAAAGTGGCTGCGAAACGCGGCAATCCAGACTTCATAAAAATGCGCGATTGGTTCATGTGCAAGGTGGGCTGAACCCTCGCCGCTCCTGGAAACGGCAAGCGGATTTTGAGGGAAGCAGCTCTCCGGAATGAGAATGTGTTTTACCTTCACAATTAGTGTTTCACTATTAAGCGAAGACGCTGGGTGCTATAATTAATACCTTACGACGCCACAGGTGAATTATGAAGGTACTGTTTCACACTCGGGAATAAATGAATAATTCTACTATAAACCCATTAAAGATGTGCAGGCAGCAAAGTGTATAGGTTAATAAAGTGCTCAATAATAAATAAATTAAGATACAGGTAATAGATTATCTGGTTTTGTCATCATCCAATTTGTGAACCGCAGTGTATCAGAGCAAAAAAAATCATATTGGATTTGTGCTGCTTGAATTAATAGGGGCCAGGCACTGGAAAAGGCAGCTTGCTGGGAGAACTGGGGCACGGGGGTGAATACCACACGCATCCCTCTCTCTTCTGAAAGGAGGCACCGAAGGAGCACGGCTGGGAGAGTTTCTCCTTCTGAATATTTTAGTTTAGCTGAATATAAATAAATCAGGCGCTTCCCGACTCAGCAGGATCCTACCTCCTGCAATATTGCTCTGTCATCCTATTCCTGCCCCGGCTTCCTTCGGCATCGGCCCGGCTGCGTCTTTTATTAGCTGTGCGCTCGCAACTGGCCATGGTGAGCATCCAGTTACCGTAAAACCCAACGGCAATTGCGGGGTTTTCCATCCGCCGGGTTGTCTTACCGGCGCAGATGGGAGGCCAGACGGCGCGAGGCTGGGAGCGAGCCCGTCCCAGCGGTGACAGCCCTGTCCCGCTTGCTGTGGGGGCTTCCCACGGTGGCACCCCGGAAACGAGACCGGCTCCTACGGGATTCCCAGCACAGGGCTCGGCGCGTGGCCAGACAGCAGCGACCGTGTCCCCGGGGAAGGGATCACGCCACCCACCACGTACAAACTCCCGCTCCATCCAAGCAGTTGGGTTTGCTCCGGATTTGCTCTCCTCCACAACACGTGCCGCGTGGCACGCTGCCGGCGTAACCTGGGAATAATCCAGCCCTTCCCAATGGGGCCGGTTAATTTTCTCCTCGGTGAACATTAGGGGAATAACTTGTAAACCCTGAGCCAGTAAATGAACGGCACAAACTGACCAGGATGAGGTAGGGTGGGTGGATGGAATTTGGGCCCCGCAGCGACATCTGCTTCAACGCTCGGTGATCACTGCGCCCTCAGCCGTGGTCACCAGCGTCCAGCTGGCCACCTCCTGCGCGAGGGAAAGCTCCTGGATGTATATCCCATCTCAGGGCAGGTTTCATTAAAAAACAAGATTTAATAAGCATTAGGTAGTGTGCCGTGGTTCTCCCTGATTGCCCTTTATATTTAGCATGACTTTTCCATGAGTGTCCTGCGAGGACCGTCCGTGCGGAGCGGGCTGGGCCGTTGGTGTCTGCGGAGCGGTCCTGCCAGGCAGCGGCACGTCAAAACACGGGCGCAGAGGAACAGCCCCTGGAGCTGCCGATGTGCTGCTTCCCTGGCACATGTGGCTTCTCCCTCCATCCTCACTGGCACAGGGGTTCCAGGGATGGCACTGGCACGGGGACGGCGCTGGCACGGCTGTGCTGCCTGGATGTCGAGAAGCTCAGCCCGGTCCCAGCCTGCCATAAAAAGGTGGTGAGCTGGGACATGCTGGGGTGTGCTGGGATGTGCTGGAATCAGCTGGCACATGCTGGGATGAGGAAGGGTGAGTTTGGACATGTTGGGATGTGGTGGGATGAGCTGAGACTTGCTGGGATGTGCTGGGATGAGCTGGGACATGATAGGATGAGCTGGGATGTGCTGGGATGAACTGGGATGTGCTGGGATGTACTGGGATTCGCTGGGATGCGCTGGGGCATGCTGAGATGAACTGGGATGAGCTGAGATGTGCTGGGATGAACTGGAATGTGCTGGGATGAGCTGGGGCATGCTGAGATGCACTGGGATGAGCTGGGATGTGCTGGAGTGAGCTG
Organism: Chionis minor; assembly: GCA_013398295.1. Taxonomy (NCBI): domain Eukaryota; kingdom Metazoa; phylum Chordata; class Aves; order Charadriiformes; family Chionidae; genus Chionis; species Chionis minor. Next base: position 166,584 of record VZSF01009851.1, on the reverse strand, counting down.
GGGCATGCTGAGATGCACTGGGATGAGCTGAGATGTGCTGGGATGAACTGGGATGTGCTGGGATGAGCTGGGGTGAACTGGGACATGCTGAGATGCACTAGGATGAGCTGAGATGCGCTGGGATGAGCTGGGATGTACTGGGATGAGCTGGGTTGTGCTGGGATGAGCTGGAACATGGGGGGATGAGCTGGGACATGCTGGGATGTGCTGGAATAGGCTGGGACATGGTAGGATGAGCCGGGATGAGAAAGGATGGGCTGGGATGTGCTGGGATGAGTTGGGACATGCTGGGATGTGCACCACTCTGCTGAGCCCCCTGACTGAGGTGCACAGCAAGGGCAGCTACGAAAGGCACAGGGTCTCTCCAAGCCACCACCTTTTCCCACCATCCCTTTATTGCTGTTGGTGCTGGGCGCGGACGGGCACAGGCAGCAGGACGTGGCTGCTGCTCCCAGATACCAGACAAAGGGACGGAAGCAGAAACTTGGCAGAGCGCCCTCCTTTTGGAAACTCTTACATCACTGTCAAACACGGTACATGAAACGTTGTGAACTTCACAGCAAGCTAAATTATTTCCAAAGACATGCCTTAAGGTTTTCCGTTAATTTCTCTGAAGATTCATGAGATCAAGTTATCTTACCGAAGCAAGCCAAGTTTTACTGACACGGGCTGCTCAGAAAATGACCAAATCCGATAGCGATAGTCCGTACAGATGTATTGATCTTCAGCTTTGATAGTGCCTTGGCTCCTGGTGGATGAGGGCATGCAAAATGCAGATTGATTTAAGAAAGAGCTGCCAGGAAGAGCTGGGATAGCTGCAGAGACAGCAGAGGCACATGGTTCACTCATCACATATTTGTTCTCAAACCCGACGTTGTCCGCAGTGCCGTAGATGCGTCTGGAGGAACCCTGCTCCCCGGGGAGGGGCGAGAATGGGAGACCTGGCTGAGATGTGTGGCCTGAGCATCGTGGTGGTGATGGGACCCAAAGGTTTGGGCAGCTTCTCAGGAGGGAAGCGGGTGATTTCACATGTCTTGTGGCTTCTCGGTGGGGCTGGAGCATCCCCCTGCCCCTGCTTGGGGTCTCCCAACCCCACATCCCTCCCTGCTGCTGCACTACCACAGGTCTGATCCCCCCCACAAGATACATTAAGCCCCTCTCACGACCCAATTCCTGCTCTTCTCCAGGGCCTGAGCTTTGCTTTCTCTTCCTGACTTGGGTGTTAAGGACATTCCTGGGGGGATAACGCGGAGTGGAGGCAAGACGAGCCCCAGGCTTTGTGAACTGAAGCAGCATGAACCATAATCCTGGCCCATACATGTGTCCTTCTGTCACACACTCATTACACTTAATTTGCATGTGCTAATTTCCAATGCACGCGGCAGACGTGGCGAGCAGGGCTCCCTGAGCCATCAGGTCTTGGTCCTGCGCGCTGGTCAGTCTCCCCGGGCTGGGACTGCTCCTCCCGGCTAAGGGGGCGGAAGGACCACGGGCCAGGGCTGGGATGGGCACCAAAAACCAAGGGAAACAACAAAAAAAGGCCGTGGCGGTGGTTAAAAACGTCTTGCGTTTCTTTCCTGCATGAGGGAAACTATTTAAACTGGCACAAAATAAATTTAAGGAGCATATTCTTGGAATTACATAGAAAAATACCCTGTACGTTTTGGCAGCAGCTAAACATATCCTTAATAGAATTCATATGGGGCCTGGAGTGATCACAATGTTTGGAGAGGAGCCAGATAGTAAGTAATTTAAACATCACAGGAAATTAAATTTTAGAATTCAATTTTGCATAAAGTTTTCTGTAATGAAAATGTCACACATAAATTATGAAGTCTGATTATATTCTTTTTTGACTTTTTAATAAAATAATAGAGGCACTTGACAGTCAAGAACAAATGCATATTTTATGTGAGGAGCATTACGTTAAACTAACGTCCTCTGGAAATAATGGAACAGATGTTAACACTGCTATATCAGTTATCAGGTGCTCTGTTAAACAGCTTCAAACACAAGTATTTATTAAAAATGCTAACAGGATTGTCTCTCAGGGTTATCTAATTGTAGGCTTAAAATGTAGATGTTTAATGTAATTAATTATATGTGTAGAATTATATAGTTAGGCCATAATTTATTGTGTATGTCCACATATAAATTACACGCCGCTGTTAATATATAATTAATTCAGTACAGGCAAGGAGAGTGACTTTGGTGAAAACACAAACTTGTTCATAATAGAGTGATAAATCAAATGTAAACCAAATTTCCCCTTCGTTTTGACAGAGGGACTCAACGCTGTTAGATGTTTCTGGGTGCCTCTCAAACTTCCTCCACCCCTGTGGACTGCCCAGCACCTGAATTGGGCTGAGAACCCAGGGGATACGCAGAGCGAGCCCCGAGCCTTTGCTTCGTGCTGCTGCTGAGCCTTCTCACCTGGTGGATGTCGTGGTGGACATTGTGGTGGACCTCGTGGTGGGCATCATTATGGGCATTGTGGTGGGCATGGTGGTGGGCATTGCGGTGGACATCACGGTGTGCATTGTGGTGGGCATCACCGTGGGCATCGTGGTGGACATTGTGGTGGACGTTGCAGAGGGCATTGCAGAAGGCAGCATCTCCCAAATAGGCAAAACCAGCCCTGTAAGAGCCACCAGGAACTGATTTAGATCAGCAAAACTTTATTGATTATCAACAAACACGATTTGTGGCCAAGGGCATTACTCTGCAGCCTTGCTATAATAATACCAGTTCCTGGTTTTGTGGGTTTTTTTTAATATCCTGACAAAGCCCTTGGTGGCTCTTTCTGCCCAACACGCACCGGGTGGGCATTTTGGCTGGGGGATGGTGGTGGGCAGGATGGGAGCCCTCTCCTCCCCAAGGCTTGGGATGCCATTGGCTTCCCCTTGGGGCGAGAGGGATGGCAAAGCCCTGGTTGAGCACGTCAGGAGATATCAGGATGTAACCCTGGCGCTGGCTGCATCCCAAAAATTATCTTAGCATGGAGCAGACGGAGGGATATCTTCACTCCTCACACGGAGATGTCAAAAAGCTACATCCCTTCGATAGCGGACGTTAAAAAAAGCCCATCACAGCCGCTGCTGAACCGGTCCCAAGGGTGGCCGGAGCTGCCGGAGCGCTGTGCTGGGGGAAGTCCCCAGCGTTTCCCTTTGGCTTCCTGGTACGCTCAAGTACAGCTCACACATTTTGTCATGGTCCCCCTGCATTTCTGGCCCTAATTCATTATCAACGTGCAAAATACAGGCTGAAGTAAGTAAAAGACATCGGCGTTTTGCAGTTTGTGCTCACACGTAGCAGCCGGTGCCCTGCACCTCGCTCATCCTGCCAGCGAAACCAGGGTCCAGGGGAAACCAGTGGCACACGTGGCATGTCCCCGGAGCACATCCCCACCGGGGCACCTGGTTTCCCGCGAGGACCGTCACGGGCTGCGCCGCTTTGCATCCAGGGCTCCCGCAAAAACACGGCCGCGACGGGCTGCGGCCTCTTAAAAATGTAACGGTTTAAATGGCTTTGAAAAATAAAGTCGGATTTGTTTCCTCGGATTTAAATTGGTAAATTATTTGAATTTCTCCACCTCTAGGTGAATGATTTAGATGGCCTTGACCCCAGTCTGACTGCAGGGATTAATGTGGTATAATGATTGCTGAGGCTATCATTGCAGCAGGCATCATTAATTATCCTTATTGATTGTAGCTTTCAAAGATAAAGCATTATGCTGACTGGAAAATACCCTCTTCCTGCAAGGTCAAGGCTAAAATAGGGCAGCTAAATAATTGCATTAACAAACAAAGAAATAAAAATAACCTCTCGGAGAGCTGTGTAATTAAGATCCAATTACAACTTTTGGCCCTGCTGGGGGAGCGGTGTTGCCTGGTGCAGGGTGGGATTTGGGATAGAGGATGGGGGAGCCCACGGGACGGCGAGGGTCTGGAGGGATCGCTCTGAAATTACTCACGGTGTGTTGAATGAAACGGGTCAGATGGAGGAAGTGATAATGGACCCCAAATCCTATCACATTACTTTTGGATCACATAGTGGAGTTTAAAGATGTCCCAGGGATGTGGCTGTCGATGTCTCTCACTCCCCCTTTTCCCTCCTGCGGCGTTTCTGGCTGCACTGGGTGCTACGGGGACACTCGGCTGCAGCTTTTCCCTCCAGCGAGCTGTTCCTCCTGCGCCACCGGTCATCCCAACGCCAGCGTTCCAAAGGAAGAAGATCCCTTTAGAAATACAGAGTGGAAACCCACCGCGTAGAAACGAGTGCCATCTGCTTACATTTATTTCCCTTACCAGAACCAGCAGCCAGGGAAGACAGCACCAGCTACGCGTTCTCAAGGATCCAAATCCCATCTTTAAATACATCCCAGGCGGGAGGAGAGCAAGCCTTAGCCCCAGTGCGGGGCGGGAGCGACTATTCCCGGCGCCTCCGGACCACGTGGGGTTTGCCAAAGGCATTAATGTTCCCAAAGGGCAAGGAGAGCCTACACAGACACGTTAGCCCGGTATTATTAAAGCGCTCATCGTGGCTTTCATTGGGGTGTGGGTGACAGCTGGCCCCGCCGCACCGCCGACCGCAGGCGGCACGTCGCACGCCGCCGGGGAATTGCCACCGCGTCTTTTAGGAGAATTTGCCTAAAGGTCTCAGTTGATTTTCTGTTTTGTCATGTGGCCCGTCGTCTGATAGGATGTGATGTGAGGTTGTGAAGTGCGTTTCCAACTGAAACATTTTTTTGACATCCATTTAATTAGAATTATTTTAATTAAAATATTTGTCATTACGAACCAGACGCTCCTGCATGCCGATTCAACGGTCCGCTTGCTCTTCGTCATTAGAAATTTTTAAACCAGCAGAGTAATTTGTTTAAACATGAATATCACTTTCCATTTAAGCAATTATGCAACTTGATTTTTAGCCGAGAGAGACCAGTCTGCATCACCAGGGAAGATCACCTCGCGTCATTGGGAATTACTCCCGTTCATCCCTTACACTGGATTTTGCGAAGGGCAGATGCTGGAGGATGCAGGCAGCCCTGCCCCCAGCCCTGGCACAATATTAAATTTATTCCAGCCTCCATCCAGAGCATCTTCCCCAGAACCCCGAAAAAGCACGTGTGGCATCTGCAGGGGCATGAGGCCGTACCCGGGGAGGATCAACACTCTTTGGTTGCTCCCGTTGCCGGTACAACCTCAAGGAATTAATAGATGAAGCCAAGAGGTTTTGCTTTTCAGGGAGTTTTCCGCCAAGGAGATCCCGAAGAGCTGGAAGATGGACATGACGTGGTGATGCCGGGAGATGCCGGGGCTGGACCCTGCTCCTCTGCTCCTGTGGGATTGCTGGCTTGGGCTAGGAATACCTGGATGTGGGCCAGCGCCCGCGGCAGGGCGGCATCGGCACCGCGCCTGCCCCTGACAGCTTCATTAGCGGGAGATGAATCTTTGCAGAGTTAGAGATGTCACATCAAGTAATTAATAACGTCCCCAGATATGCAGATTTTCCTGGGCTTTTTGGGCAGAATAACCTGGCAAGCGGCGCGGTACGAGCTGGCGGTGGAAAATGTCTTGAGGAATTGTGCAGTTCTTTAGCGTTATCACTCATAATAGGTTGCAAAAGGGGGGGGGGAAATGTGAAAAGGTAACGATAGGAGCAAAAAGAGTTTGCATTATTGTTCGCCCTGTGAAAAAGCAAGGTGCGGGATGTAAAGCGCCGGGGGAAAGCCGGCAACAATAGACCCCATAGCAACAACAACTTCTAAGGGGGAGCGGGCGGCGCGTGGCTGCTGCAGATCCCACTGCCCACCCCTTGATCTTGGCGCGCCGGCCCCGGGAGCCAGGCAGCCCCGCGGGGACAAAGGCCCCCCGCCGCCCCGCCGCACAATGGCAGCTCCTGCTTCCCCGCACAATGCTCCCAGCCCACCGGGGCGCCAGCCGGGGGTCGGCACGCTGCATCCCTGCATCCCTCCGGGGCACATCCCAGGGATGGAGTGGGCAGCAGGAGGAGGGCGGCAGGGTGGCGGGGGTGCAAGCGAGCCCAGCGGGGTCCTGTCCCACCCCCGGACGACACGCGCGGTGGCCGGCATCTTGGGGACATCTCCTGCAGCATCCCGCTCGCCCGTCCCCCCTGCCACCACCAGCTCCTCCGTTGCCCTCACCCTGTGGGGACTATTTTTAGCTTTTGGGGGACTGCTGCTGCTTTTCCCCGCCTTTGTCACCGCACACCAAACCCCTGGGCTCGAACCGCATTTCTCTCGTTGCATTAGTGAAAGCCGGAGTCATTTCAACTCAATTTTTACATGCAAAGGTCACCATTAAGAAGTCATAATTCAGCGCTGCACCGAGGGCTGGGTCCTGCCGGCGCTGTCATTAGAGCAGAATTTAAGGAGGTTCTGCCTGAACCGAGTCGGTATTTTTAGCCAACAGTATCAGCAGAGGGAGCGGGGGGTGCCTGGGGAGATAACGGCATGGTTTAGATTTCTGCCTTTACGCTCACTGTCACATTAAAAAAAATAAATCATAATTTTGATTTTCCACGTCCCTGAGGGAGAGATTGACAAGAGCATCCAGTCCTCATAATTGGATCATTCCTCTGGGAAAGTTGGCTCCTCCGCTGAAATCCTTACATGCTCTAAGGAAAATTGCTCTCAACGTTATTGAAAATATTTTAGGAGACTGAAGATTCTGGGACCTTTCCAATTCAAGCGCTCCAGCCGGTCATGCCAGAGGAAGACAATAATGGGAACCAAATCTGGAGAGCATTGCGCTTAATTGGAGCCCGATCCTGCAAGCCTGGAAGGCACACGTCCCCCGCCAGGGCTCCGGACCCTCCTTTGGTAGGGACTTGCAGGAAGGAGCTGTTGGGATGCGTTCCAAAATAGATGCCTGAAATAAATTATTTAAAATGTTTGGGGTTTTTTTTTGATAATGAAAAATTCAAGTGTTTTGACATGGGTAAGCGCCGTAGAGCAGGGCTGCAAGTGGCCAGTATGAAGCCTCGCCTGCAAAAACCTTTTCCCCGCTGCCGTGGGGGCTGACAGCATTTTGGGGACAACTTTTTGGGATGCGTTTGGGCAGTTGCATGCTCGGGATGCTGAGGTGCCTCGCAGAGGTGCTGTGCTATCCCTACCCTCTCTCCCTGTGGATTCAGAGGGATGGTAGCCTGGGAGTGAGGACTGGTGGGTGGCAGGAGGGAGTGTGGGAGCAGAGAGGGTGGAGAAGTTGACTTATCATTGACGCCACACAAATTACCGCAACTTTTTGATTAAAACTTGGCCTCATGTGGAATTTGCCAGCGGCAGAGATATTAAAGATGGGAACTTTTCATAGCGCCGGGCCAAGGCGGAGGAGGGCTTTGAGGAGTTCCTGCTGAATGGGCTTTACACGACGGCACGCGTGTGCGAGCCATCTCATTACTTCCCCATGGCTAGAGAATACGCTGGTTAGAGTAGAAGCCGTCTGTCGGCGCCCGGCGGGGTGACGGGCGCCTTGGAGGGAAGCTCTGGAGACTTTCCATCGTTTCACGTGCAAACGACGATGCCGTGCGTCCACGTCATGAACGGCTGGCTTCACCCAGATTGCTTTTGGAAGATGGGGCTAAAATGGAAGATTTTTGATGAGATATACGCTTCCCTTCCTTCCACAGAAATTAATTGTACAATTTAATAAACTAACAGGTGGTTCCACTTCAGACCGAGCAGATGTTAGCCTGAATGAGCTGGGTCCCCTCTCGCCATCCCTTCATCCCCCAGCTATTTCTTCCTTTATATCTTCCCCTTTCTCTTCGCCTTTCCCCCCTTCTTCTCTGTCTGATTTATGAGCTGCTACAATATAAAATGTTTTGTCTGGCCTATATGAATATTGATGATGCTGTAGTGTTGATTTTAGCTGTATTCATAACTTTTTGTGCTTCCTGGAAGCATCCCTTCTCACAAGCACCGGCGATGCTCTTATGTCCCTATTTATTTCGCGGACCACATTTTCGGAAGGCAGCCCCATTTGTTAAGCCTGCATCTCGCACACACATTTGTCTTTCATTATTTTCCAAGGAGAAGACGGTAAGTACTTACACAAACCTATGAAGAAATTAAGCACACAAAACAAATGAGCCTGGTGTGTTCGCATTCTTTCATTTCCAGGGATAATGCCCAGGAGGAAACACTTGCACGACCGCAGATGGAGGATGGGTTGAGAGCCCCGGGAGAATTTGGGCTTCCCTCTTTAGAGGAAAGCTCTCTCGTATTTCCCATGCGGAGGGAGGGAAAAAATGATCGCACTGCTAATGGCTGAGGCATTGCAGTGCACTGAAGGGAAGCAGGAGGTAGCTGGGGACGGAGGAAAGACTAGAAAATAATAATGGGAAATGTTTTGATAAGAAGCGTCGTGGTCTTATACAAATATTCAAAAACTTCTGGAGCCCATTTATCACTAGATTGAACCCAGATGATAGCAAGCTGTTTGTATGGGCTGGAATGTGCCTCCAACAGGCTCTGCAGACACCCAGGTCTCCGGGCTGGGGACCCGGGGGGGAGTATGGAGGGGGGGTCCTGCAGCCCCAGGTGGGTCATGCACCCCTTGTCTCCTCCAGGGCCCAAAACGTCCCCGCCTGAACTCGGCTGAGCTGCTCTGCTCGCGTGGGACCTGCCTGCAGTCACTGACATCCCCTCCTAAGGCAAGGGCAGAGGCTTCAAATGTGGGCACAATCCCGAAAACCATGTGAATTACACATGAAAAGCTCCTTAAGCTTTTCAAAGGCTCGGAGGGCAGGTCAGTGCCCAGCCCACATCAAAAGCCAAAGGTGATCTGGCACATACCTGTGCCTTTGAGAATGTCCAAAACACTTACGGTAAATGAGCATTTACACCTCTCGCTTGTCCAGCCTTCCTTGTTGTCTCCTTTTCCTCCAGCAAGCACCACCATTTTAATTTCCTTTATCTCCTTCCCACGCTGCTTCTGATGTTCAGGACCAAGTGGCAATAAAAAGTGTTAAACCCTAATTACTAATTTCCTACTGGAAGCTCCGTAAGTGTGATCCTGGTTTTGATTGCGTTCCCCAGAGCAGACGCGGGGGCCGGGAGCATCCAGCCCTGTGCTCCAAGGGCCGCAGCACTGGTCACTGCCGGCATTCGGCTCCTTACCTCTGTGTGGGCAATGTTGGTAACTTGTAGTTTTATTATTAAAGCTAACAAGAAAATTTGACATCACTGAATTAGCCTTTCCTTCATCAGCTGTCAGCACTGGTTTCTGACGTCAGCCTCTGTAAAGCATTTTGGAAAGATGAACTCTAAAAATTGTGGCACTATGACCTTTTTTTTGCTCCTTCCAGCAGGCTCCATACCCATAAGGTCCCACCTCGACCCTCATAGCTAGCTGGGTGATGCCCCAGGAACCCACCTGGAGCCATCCCAATGTCCCTGTTGAAGCCGCTTGGAGGGAATTGGGGCACCGAGGTGCAAGGGGACCGTATGGTGGGGACACATCCCACCTCATCCCATCCCATCCCACCTCATCCCATCCCATCCCATCCCATCCCATCCCATCCCATCCCATCCCGCCACCGCAGCAGGAGCCTCTTGTGGTACTTCTCCCCCTTAGCTTCCATGCCAAGCTCCTTTCCTCGGAGAGGCGGTCTTGGCCGAGGCGGTGGATGCACATTTCTTGGGCTGGTGTTGGCCCCCGGAGCCCTGGGCTTGTTGGCACAAAGAGCGCCTTGGCCAATGCAGAGCAGCTCCTGCAGAGCACCCGATAGCGATCGGCAACTGCAGAAATGAACTCGGGATGTGTAATTCCCATCGAGCAGGAATAATCTTCAAAGTCCTACTGGGGTGCTTTTTGGACGGCAGCGCGGTTTTCCCTGCTGTAAATGGGATGCGAAAGAATTAGCTGAAGTTGGAATGTTATTGTTTGTGTCAGACTCTGTTAACCATGTTAAAACTATATATAATACTTCAATTTCCTATGTAAAAACTCTCTAATGGGCAATATTCAGAAATCAAAGTCTTATGTAGTGGTTAATCTTCTGCACGGACAACGCCAAGTTTAAATCCAGTCCAAATGCCACTTCTCAGTCACAGCTTTAAAGGATTATAAATGATTATAATGGTATTTGTCTACTTGCCTGATACATAAGTTCATGTCAATGTTATCTTGAAAATTGACATTCGGTTTCATCTTTGAGGTGAGAGAATAAACTGTTGACTACCAGCTTCAGAGAGGAAAATGGATTAGCTATAATGTAATTAGAGCTCTATTCACAAATGATTATTTTAGGCCGGTGCACAAAAACACGGCGATAAGGAGCGCAGTCAGCAGAGGCGAGTGGAGGAAGGCTGTCGCTGGCATTTGCTCTTTACGCTGCGCAGGGCGACGTGCTCCTGGCGTGCAGCTCCTGTTTAGGAGGTACATAATATTTGTGCAGAGTGGGCAAAAGGCAGCTCGTGCTCAAACACTTTAATTTCCATTATTTCAGCCGCGTGACGTCACCGTGACGAGGGTTTGCTGCCACCCTCCCTCATCCAAGGGTCCGGCTCACGTTGGGGTGATGCTCTATTTCACCGTTTTCCTGCACCCTGCCCCGGCACACCAACACCAGCGAGATGGTCCCCTCCAGCTCTTGGGTTTTAACTTCTTCCAGCACTCCGAAAACGAAGACGACCCCAACCGCTGTGACTTTTCAATACATTATTTGTCTGTGTGCCTCTCTAGCTCTTAAAAAATACATGAGAGAATAAGGATTGTCCCCGAGGATGAAGGAACAATGGGACGCGGTGATAATTTAACAAAAATAAAAAAAATTAATCTGTATACACTGGTGCTAATACAAATGCTTTGTGAATGGCATGGAAGATTTTGCATTATTTTCAAAATAGCACAAAAATCTTTTCTTTTGCATTGTGAATTCAACTTAATTTTAAGTAACATGATAAATAATGGCAAATTGAACTTTATTATGTATTCAGGAATGCAGTTAAACACAATTGTTGTTTCTGGCATGTGTGGTTTAAAGATATTCCCTTCTGATTCGATGTTATTTTTCAATCTGCAGATTCAGAAATAGCCACCTGTGGTTTCCCTGGCCCACGAGTGCCAGCGCTGTGGAGTGGGGGGACGATGCCTCGGTGCTGGGGTTCGGTGCTGGCAGAGCGGAAGAGCTCCTGCGAGCGATGCTGCCTTCCCCCGTCCCCTGGCTCTGTGGTAAAGACCCACGTCTGAAAAAACTACGGGGGGAATTGTGAAGTGGAGATTATTTTCTGAAGACAATGCGAACTCCGAGGCATGAATGTCACTCCGGTGAAACTCCCGCGCCAAGCCTACGCCTTGGCAGCCGGATAATAGTGACGCCAGCCTGGCAAGCATGCGGGGAGCGAGCGCGCCAGCCCCGCTGTGCCTGGCAAGCCGGGCTCCAGGGAACCAGCCGAGAAACCGCCAAGACATCTTATTTTGGGGACTGAATTGTCGTGTTCCCGCGGCAGCCTGGCTAAGCCCTCCTTATCCGCTGCCTGCTGCCCCGCTCGGCAAGGGGAGCCCCAAGGACGGGGCCAAGGAGCTCGTCCCTCCCCGTCCCCTCCCCACCCCTGCCCCACGCCGGGGGAAAGCTGCTCCCGAGCGTCTCCATCATGGAGCCACCAAGGGAGGTGACGTTCGCACACCCACTACTCAAGAATAATAAAACGCCCGCTCTTTTGGCTAATGAACGATAGCCATCACGCTGGCTTTTTAATGGAAGTGAATTGAAAAAAACTGTTTAAATCATGATGGGGATTAAATATATATGTGGCAAACAACAGAAGTGCCATTTGCAGATGAAACTGTTGCATGTACACTTTAGGCTCTTACACGGGCAAAGCAAACAAGTGCTGGTGCCTGCAGAAGAGGGATGCAAAATCCTACCGCTTCAGTGCCGGGGCTGAGATTTCGTGCAAAGAGACTTTGGCAGAAAAATAACCACAGTTACTTAGAAAAAGTTTTCCTCTTCTTGCTGGGTACCCCTTAAATTTAGATAATTTCAGATGGACAAATTAAAAAGTACATTTGAGATAAAATACCCAGTCAGACATAGATCTAAACTCCGGCTCTAACTCCAAAACCACTCGCAGTTTGACACGGCGCAGTGATTTACTGCGTTGTGTGATTATATCCTGTAGGTAGCAGCCCTGCAAGTAGGAAATAATTCAGTCAGGGACGTGGAAAAGAAACAACTTCTATTCCGAGAGCAGGACCTCAAGAGGAGTAGCACGAAGCCGAAACCGCACGGTTTCCAAGGGGAAAGAGCTGTGCCACCCCCGGGGACGTGCCCCATGGGGACGTGGGCTGGGAGATGAGGGGGCTGCCCATCGCATCCCACAAGGTCCTGGGGTGAAACCTCTGGTTGGTGACTTTGGGCTGTTACACAATGAACCAGCAGCAGCGCGGGGTCATTATGGCGCGTGTTTGAGATCCTGACCCGTAATTGAGCTTTTTTCCTATTGTGCTGTGTGCAAATGATATAACCACGCGGCAGATAAATTCTTCTAGCCCTTTCCTCTGTGCACGAGGTAACGTTCTCTGAAGGCCCTTCATAAATACCCTGCTACACCTTCCCAGATTTAATTATAAAAATACTTGAAATACAATAGTCCTTCACATCCAGGTCTCATTTTCTAATTGAGTTTTGATACGGATACGCACCCAGGAGACCCCAGCCTGATGCACGCCAGATGGAGGGATGGAGCCCCTTTCTCCCTTCCCTGGAGCACAGCCGTGGCAGGAGGACGTGTCGGATGTCCGGGCTCATCTCTCGCGTCCTCCATCCCCTCCTGCCCAGCAGAGATGGAGCTCACTCGGGTGCAGTGGCTTGTCCCCGTAATGTCGCCTGCAGCGCCCGCTCCTCCCTGGGAAGGGTGTGCTTAAACCTTCCCAGAGCTGCCTGCCTCTCTGTCACCAACACTTCCCCAGCTAGCTAGGTTATTTTTGCAAAATTAATTCTGAAAAAAGGTTTTAAATGCAAAAATTAGAAGCGGTTGCGGTGAGCGGCACGAAGCGAGGACTTCCCGGCTCGCGCGCCGGCGCGGTGCTGGTGGGCAGTACATCAAGGGACGGATGACACCCCAGTGATGAATTACTCACTCCTATAACATTGCCCAGCTGGAGTGGCTGGAGCAAGCCTTAATTTACTATTTATAAACCTCTCCAGCTGTATTTTCCTAGGCAGAGCAGCTGGCTCGTAGCGGGAGTGTGAAGGAGAGGATGTTAACAGGTTGGCTGGCCAGACTCCGGAGAGCGTTTTCGGCGGCACATGGGAAGGGGTTCATGTGCAGGACAGTGCTGAAAATCCTCCACCGGCCAGAGCCGGGCTGCAGACCCCATGGGATCAAGCTGGCAAGGAGGATCTGGCTATTTACTCACTAAAAGACAATATTACTCCAATGAAATGGCTGAAAGGCAGAGCTGGTGGCAGCCAGCCTGCTGGTACCCGCTACGTGAAGCGGTGAAAAAACCCTCTCATTTCCCTTTTCACCCTCAACATCTCGCTGAGCCCTCAGTGTGGGCAACCCCCCCGCTGCCCTCATCCACCACCCGTGGGGCCTGGCTCACCCCGTAGCACCCATTCCCAGCAGCACGGGATGCGGTGCCTGCAGAGGATGCGCTGGGACCTGCGGGAACAGGGCGCTGCCCCGCACCTCAGCTGCCCCACCGGAGGGAGAACCCACAGAGAAACGGCAGCCGACGGTGCAAATCGGGGCAGCCACCGGTTACACACCTTCCCCGCCAGCAGACACTATCCAAGGGTTTCTGTAATCCCCGTGCTTTGTGCGGGGCGACACATCCCCACCGCTCTGCATAGGCTTCTCCCGGCACTGCTAATGCAAACATTTAATTTTGATGATTTATAGCACGGCTATAAAAAAAAAACTTTGGATTACACTTTGGAGTCAAGGTCTCAGCTCGAGAGCACATTTTTATAGAGTCAGCATCTCTGTTTTTAAAAGTTAAACTTCAATATTAAATATGACTTTTTTTTCAGCAAGTCAATAAAATCCCTTTAGACCAGATAATAAACTCATTTCTTCTGGGCTGACTATTGTTTCTACGCTGGGTCATATCCTGCAGCCTCCAACACCGCCAGCGTTCAGCCTCTCTGATTAGGATTTTTGCCTTAAAACCCTCTCAGGCGCGTGCCCAGCTGTGGCTGTTGCCCCGTGGTGCAGGCAGTGACCCACAAACCAGCTCCACCAAGTTTTCTCTCCCTTGTACAGACACTGTTTTTCAATGCAACATGGTTTTAAGAAGAGAGCACCAAGGCTTGTCATAGTAAATTAGTTTAATCTAATCATACTGGCTCTCTGGATGGAAGGAGGCACGATCTTTGATACAGGAGAAAGGCTGTGTTCATAACAAATGCTCAAATATTAAAATTTTCTTAAATGACTCATGCAATATTTCTACTTCTATGCTAAATTCTACAAAAAGCTGCACAACCTTAACAGCAAGTAGTTCTTACAAAGCTTCTTACAGACATGAATGGCTCCAGCTTGGTTCCCCAAGCTGTGGCTGAGGAACAGCTTTGCTAATATGGGGCCCCCTTGGGCATCCAAATAAGCTTAAAATAATTTCTGCGGTCCCCTCTGGCCTTTGCACTGAGACCTCCAAGAAGGAAACCTTCCGCTGGAAGCCGATAACGCAGTCGGCAGGGCTCGACGCGGTGAGGCTCCACAGCCACACTCAGCTGAAGCAGGGTGAGAGGACGGAGAGACACGGGGACGGGCAAAGTGAGCGCTCCGAGCCCTGACCCCTCTCCCGTGGTTGCTCCTGCACCTAAAATCCCCCCCCCAGTTCAAGGGGCAGCGGGAGAGGTGCCATTACGACTCCTGGGTCTCGCGTGGACCTGCCTTGGTTGGGCTGACCCCATTGTGAGAGCTACTGGTGCTCAACCCTGTCCCATCCCTGTCCCTGCCCCATCCCATCATCATCCAGGTGTGTCCCTGTCCCATCATCATCCAAGTGCATCCCCATCCCCGCTGCATGCCCATCCCATCCTCACCCCACCACCATCCCCGCTGCATCCCCATGAAAGTCCTCATCCCATCCCTGTCCCCCCCCCATCCTCATCCCAACCCCTACCCAGTAAATCCCCCTCCCATCCCTGCTGTGCCCGGCAGCAGAGCCGGGCTGGGGACAAGGCTGGGATGTGGCCCGAAGCTCGCTGTGCCGGGGCTGTGGTGCCAGGATCAGGCCCCCTAACTGGGCACTGGTGGGTGGCTGAAAGGAGACGATGCCTACGGTGGGGGCGCTGATGGTATCAGTCGCTGCAGAAGACAATGCAATGTCGCAGCGCGGATGATATCGCTATTAAAATGTTGTACCATAAAACATGACTTCTGTGTTTAAAGCAAGACAAGTGTTTTATGTTTTTAGAGCTCTCAGAATTATCCTGTAATCTTATTTATTTTCTAATACAAGTTTCTGTGGAAAAGGGTATCAGAAGATAAATAGAAATTAACTGATTATAAGGATTGTAATTCTTTAAGTACATAGTTATCAGACCATTTGCTCATTCTCTTCTAATATCTCGACATAAGAGTGTCAAATTAAACACTAGCCAGATTATGATAATACTCACTCAGCACTTTTGTAGCTTTCCTATCTGATTTGCAAAGCTTTCTTCTCCGCAAATGCACTTGAAGTTGCTGCTTTATAGGGTTTGATAGAATTCATTTCAGGGTTAATAAGCCTTCTCTGAACCGTTTAGCAAAATCTCTGCAGCGCGCTATCCTTGAATAGGGAATAGATTCCGAATACCAAAGAGGGGTTTAATTAATTTGTCTAATTAATTGAGGGAAATGGAAGTTATTTCTTTTCTGCAAATTGTTTCATGTTAGCAGCAGCAAATGTCAGCTGAATTACACGGGTGATACAGCCCCGGCTCCCGCCGAACAGAAGGTTATCTGGGTGGTGTTTTAGCGGTACATGAAATTTGATGTCTGTGACCATCCGGGGCCAGCCGCCCGGGTGAGTCTATAATTACTTTTGCCACTTTGCTTTTGTGGAGTCATTCATTACGAGCCCGTTCTTATCTTGTCATGCCTCCGTGTCATTAGCAATGTTTGAATGCATTAGTGACCAAAGGCAGGTTGAGCAGGCAGCGATTAGAGCGGCGGGGCCGCCAGCCGCCTGAGTGATGTTTGAAATATTGGAATTGTTCTGCTCATTTCTATCCAAACAGGAGAGTGAGGCGTCAGCGGCCAAGCCGGTGCTGCTCCGAGGCGGGGAAACGCGTGGCTCTTTTATCGCGGCGCGATCGCTTGCACAATTAACCTCATATTAACTGGGCTCCAAAGCCACAGTGTCCATTGAAACGGGACACGCGGCGCCGGAGCTGCAAAGGTTTGTTTAAACAAGGGACGCGCTCGGGAAAGCAGCGTCTCATGCTCCCACCGCTCCTTAAAAGCCGTTTCTGCTGATCCCAGAATATCTATATACACACACGTGCATCTCCAAACGTATCGGTGCTCCCAGCCTTGCTGGGACAGGCGATATGGATGCAGTTGGATTGGCTGTAATAGAATCCCAGAAGGGTTTGGGCTGGAAGGGACCTTCAAGCCCACCCAGTGCCACCCCCTGCCCTGGGCAGGGACACCTCCCTCCACACCAGGCTGCTCCAAGCCCCGTCCAACCTGGCCTTGAACCTCCAGGGATGGGGCAGCCACTTTTCCCTGGGCAACCCGGGGAGCTCCAGCCTGTTGGGGAAGGTTTAATTGGGCTGAGCCCCCTGAAGGCATTAGCTGAGCCCCAGCCCCCAGGACAGCCCCTGCGGGGGGCACAGGGGGAGTCCTGCTGCTCCCCAGCTTCCCGTCCGCATCCGTCAGCCCAGGGCAGGACCCCACCGCTCCTCGCCGAACCCAGTGCCAGCCGCTGGTTTCCAGCCCACTCCTCTCACACAAACCAGATCTCAAATCTCCCCAACACCCGGACTATTAGTCTTCCAAAAATGAACTGAACACCGAAATGTATTTCCATTTATGAACTATGAATCCGGCTCTTTATTAAAAAGCCCGGCTGCATCCTCCTGGACTCAAACATTATGGGACAGCTTTAAAAATTGCCTGTCTGCGTTGCAGATGCAATTAAATGCTGGCTAAAATAGTATCACGTGGCCGCTCATGCACACAGGCATCTAGGTGGGGACCCATATAATGGCATTTTCTGAAGCTCTTAAGATATCTAAGGCATCACATATTTCTAATAAAGGCAACTTTTATACGCACACAGCTCCTGAGCTCAGACAACACATCTGTTGTACTTTCTCTTCCTGGAAAATAGCGGCAGATTTTACTCTGCTGTAGAAACAAACCGGTTTTATGGGAATAAGAGAAAGTTTTACTAGGTACGCTCTTGCAGATCTACTCTAGCATTTACTAGAGGAGTTGTGCCTTTTCAAAGAGGCTTTGAATGATTATGCCATGTGGTGTTAGTATATGAAATTACTGGCACAGCTTTTGCACTCCCCTGCCTTTCAAAAGCTGGAGAAATATGTCCTTTGATTGCTTTAAATTTATTTGCCCTTAATTTCATCGCGTGAACTCTCTCATCACCTGGCGGGTACTGAATAGCACAGCAATTAAGCTCGATTACTTTTTGTCTTTGTTTCTTTGCCACATGTAAAGCTGCTCCAGTCTTTTTCCCTTGGAGCAGTCCATAGCGCTTGCACTTGTGGAAGTGCCACCAGGCGCCCCGTCTTCGTTGCCCTCCCCAGGGCTGTGAAAGGGGGCGCAGAACATCTCCCCCCTGCGCAGGGAATCGCAGGCACTTCCAGCAAACCCTCGATGTGATGCAAAATGGTCGTAGCACAGGAAACTCATAACCAACTGCTAAAAAGAGCTGGAGGGAAAACCTAATATAGGCATCTGCAGACTGTTTTTGTACCCTCCATAGGGTGCAAATCTTTGGACACTGCTTGATAAGAAAAAGAATTAAGTAAGAGAATATTAGGTAAAACGCACCCAGGTTTTACGAGGAAGGGATGTGTTCACTCCCACCCAACACGTACATTTCTTGGTGAGATAAGTGGTTTATCCGACAAGGAAAAAGGGGTAAGTGCAACCAGCCCACACCTCCATTTGATGTGGGGCCATGGAAGAGCTTGGCTAAACCGGAGGAGGGAGGCCTCCATCGGGAGGAAGTCCTTCACCATGAGGACCCGACTGCCCTGGAGGAGTAAGAAGACCTTCACCAGGAGGACGTGGCTGGGCTGGAGCGGGGGAATGCCACACTGCGACGCCGGGGTAAACCAGGTGAGAAGGTGCATGAAGGACCAACATCGTGACCACAAGGTAACCATGGGCCACCAGTCTGGTACGGCCAAGAAGGGAAGCAAGTAGGATTCCAGGTGGTTCCCCCAGGGACACGTCCAGTCCTGCTGCAGGATCTCCATGCCCTGCTCAGCTCGGCATCGCCTTCAAGAGGTATCGTCATCATCTCAGGCCAGCCATCGGGGAGGACAAGGATGCACCATGCTGGGCATGGGCGAGAGCCCAGGGGTGCCACACTGGCTCTGCAACTCCACCAAAAAAAGCAGCTGTACAGGCTGAAGGACATCGCTGGCCCAAGAAAAAACCTCCCATGAACTGTCTGAGAGGCAATTGCCTTCAAAACATGGTTTCTGGGTTTCTGTTTTCTCTGATGAGAAGAACAGTGTTCTGCAGCAGCCGTACAAACACGTGTGTCCACGGGGGAACGTGGGAGGAGGAAAGGAAAGCAGCCTTGGGGGGGGCTGGATTGGTCTTGTCAAATTTATGGAAGGGATTATATCCTGCGGTTGCCTATGTACATAGCATTTTCTTCCCCTGAACTGAAACTGAAATCCCTTAAGTAGAAATTGTATGCCCCTTTCTGGCTCCCACTGCAAATTAAATCAAATACTTGGACAATTAGTACAATCATCATGTCAAGGGAACAGCCTCCAGATACAGTAAACACACTGTACACCGAGTGAATGTTTGATATATCTAAAAAATCTTTATCGTCAAGATATTTTACACTAAGCCACATTGATTTCCCGTCAATTTTTTTATGTCAGAGGACGTAATCCTGCTTCAGCAAAAAATACAATAAATACCAGAAGCGACATACCCAAATGGCATAAAGCAGACATGTTGCAGTAACTCAGTTCATAGCCTCATCATAAATAAATCAAAATGAAAACAAAAGCCAGCGCATAAATCCCGTGTATAACCTACACCCTTACTGGGATGTAAAATACAGGGCAGAAATACAGCCGGACGGCGCGAGGCGCTCCTGCTGGGAACGCCGCGCATCTGGTAGCCTGGACCGTGGCTCTCCTTGCTTATCTGAGAATTTGCTTTTCTCCTTTCATTAAATTTTGCAAACATATTACAGCGTTTCAGCTGTCAGCCCTAATACTGGAAGACCATATTAGCCTACATATTACCTGGTTCCTGTCTCCTGAAAACTTTGATAAGACCAGGCAGAAATAGCTCCAAAAAAGCCGCATAATCATTTTGCGCTCTCAGCCCGGCTTTATGGAAATGGGCAGAAGGAGCCGTGAAGGAGGAACGGGAGGGCTGGAAATTAAAAATACACAGTGGAGCGTTGGGAATGAGCAGGAGGTAATGGGAGGGGTGGGAAGCACAAGAAACGCGGGCAGATGCCTGAATTGGGCTGAATGAAGAGGCTGCCCGGTGCTGTTCATTTTGCTTAGAAGGGGATAGTTCATTAATTGGGGTTGATATCCAGCAAACCCCACAGCAGAGACGCTGCCGCTGCTGCGGAGCCCCGTCCCCGCGGTGGCACAGCCCTGTCCCTGTGCCGGGGACGCTGGCTGGCAGCACAACTCCCAGCTCCCGACCCACCGCAATGCCCGTATTTTAAAGTAAGGTTTCTTTCAGAGAGCTGCAAAAGTACGGGATAAGAATAAAACTGTTTGCAAAATAGCTAAGGTATTTCCAGGAAGAAACTTTCCAGACGTTCATCTAAGTTAAACGAATGGCACCAGCGCGCTCAAGGGCAGAGCTGGGCCCATAGATGTCACCATCAGTGAAGGTCAGGTTTTGGGGACAGAAAAATAGTTTCTTTTTTTTTGTTGTTTTGAGAGGACACTTAATGGGTATTGTATAGCACTCCCATTTTTGCAACTACATCACATTTCAGTGTGTGTGTATATATATATATGTGTGTGTGTCAATAAGATTAGAAGAAACACTGGATTTCATTAGCAGCGGTGGTAGCTGATCAATACATTGCGTTTTATGAAAGCTCCACGGAAGGTTTATGTTTTGCAATATTAGTGCCTCGCTCTCTCCCCCGGTGACGTGCTTGTGGCTCGTTTACTCGGGGCTCTTCATCCCCTCTCTGCCTGATCCCACACCCCTGCTTTTGTCTGTACAAGCACGTACGGAGAAAGGAGAAGTCCCATTTATCCGTATATTTCAACACAATGCTATTTTAATTTTGAAATCTGTATTTAGCTACTTAAATCAATGCCACGGCGGTGTATCTTAGCCTCCATATTCACCGTTTCATGTAATCTCTTGTAATATTTCAGATGCTGCAGATGCGCCCTTGCAGCAGATATTGGAGTTCCTACAGTTTTCTGCAGCTGCGCGTGGAAGTTGCTTTTTACAATTGATTTTTTAGTTA
Organism: Chionis minor; assembly: GCA_013398295.1. NCBI lineage: Eukaryota > Metazoa > Chordata > Aves > Charadriiformes > Chionidae > Chionis > Chionis minor. Next base: position 145,942 of record VZSF01009851.1, on the reverse strand, counting down.
ATTTAAAATAGCAAGACAAACAGCCTAAGCACTAAATTCAGTATAAGTGTGCATACTTTAAAATGGGGTTAAAGCAATTGTAACTAGAGATATTTCTTCTGTCTGCCTGTAGGAAAAAAAAAATAAATATAAAATCAATCCTAACTTAATTGGAGGTCACAAACCAACTTCCACGTTCACGGCTTCCTATGAGGAGCACAAGAGGCTGTATTTACAAATAGGATTTGGAGCAGGGAACCTGCTAAGCCTGTTGCATATCGAGCAATTTTAATTTTTGCTACTTGAAAAAGCCTGATGGCTGCAGCGTTGCCACGAATTCAGGGAGGCCGCCAAAGCCGGTCGCTCCTTCAGAGGCTCTGGATGTGAACAGCGATGCTTATAAACCCCTCGGGACTCCCTAAAAGCCCCGTGGAAGTGCAAAAGATTATTAGTACGGGATCGATGCTCGTATATCTCCTCCGTGCCACGTTTATTGGGCAGCTGCTGCCGCGGCGCCCGTGGGAATCCGGTACCGGATCAATGGGTCAATCCTGCCCCCCGGCACCTCCGCCGCCTCTCAAAGAGCCTCTCTCCCCAGGCTTAGCCCACCCCTCGGGGGAGTTCTGAGCAAGGGTTTGCACCCCCAGCCATATGCCAGGAGCTGGGACCTCAGGCTGGTCGCGGGGCCACAAACCCCCTTCGAGGGTTTGCAGCCCCCCGGGCTCCGCGGCGAGGGCAGGGCAGGGTGGGGGAGTTGCTTTCTCCCCAGCTTTGGGGACATCGACTGTTTTCTTTCCCAGTTTTCTGAACGTGGGAAGTTTCTGCCTAAGTGTTTTATCCACGCCTGCAAAGAGGAAGGTTTAATCCTCTTTGCGTCCTCCAGATGTTACTGCAGCTGGGAAGCAGCACCGGGGCTGCTGGGCGTTGGGCGCTGGCGCTGGGTTTCCTCTTTTCGGCAAAATAAACCCAAACGGAGATTACAGGTACATTGCATGAAAACCCAAGTCCGAGAGGCAAAACTTTCCACCTCATTATATCCGCACTTCCAGACGCTACGTTTCAGTTTGCGGAGCAAGAAGTGGGACAAGGTTTCTCCTTTTCTCTGGAGGAGAGCAGGGCCGGCAGCGCCGCAGCCCGGCTTTTCTCTGGTAATGAGGAGCAGCGGCACCGCGCCGCGTCCATCAAACTGCTTTTTGAAATGAAACTCACAATATAAGTGCAAAAAAACCAATGGGCTAGGGGGAAAAAAAAAAAAAAGAAAAAGAAAAAAAAAAAGAATAAAAATCATATTAGTGTAGGAAACTCAGCTTTCTACTTTTCTTCCTACATCAGAATTTAATAAACCCCTGCCCGGTCCCAGCGCTGCTGAAAGCCACGCGAGCCCCAAGCAAGCAACCTCGTGGGCGACTGCACCGCGCAGACGCCGCATCAAGCCTTTATTAAACTCAGTCCTAGGGAAAAAAGGAAAAAAAAAAAAAGCTTGTTCCTGCAAAACTGAGTAACCAAACAGGAGACGCAGAAGCTCCCAACGAAAGCCCTCCAGAGCTGACTGGTGTTTTGAGCAAGTCACATCCGCTTACGTGCGGCGTAGAGGGAGAGAGGAGTCGCTGGGGCTGGAAGTGGCAGCGGCAGCTGGAGGTTTGGGAAGGCATCTCTGGCCAGCTGTGGTGGTGCTGTCAGGGTGGAATAGGGAAAAGTGACGGAAAACCAGAGGTCACTCTGACAGGCTGGATGTTGGCGATGCCAAAACTCAGCTTTAAAGACAAGCAACCCCCCTTATTCTTCCTCTTTTGGGGAACTCATTAATTTATTTTTTTTTCACTCTGATTTTAAGCGAGTACAGGTGTTTATGAGGGTTTAATGAGAGAAGCGCATTATACTGCCACCACCAGCAGCCCTGCCCTGACGCTGAGGGCGAGGGGCGACTGCCGCCGAACCCCCCAACCCCGGAGCAGACCCCTGGGAAGACGAGCCCAGCAGAAGGGTCCCTTTGCAGGATGTTCCTCCTCTCCTCACCGCATGGTGGTCTGAGAGCAGCATCGGTGCTGGCTGTTTAATTTGTCCTCTCTGTGTTCACAACAGCAGAGCAAGAAGGAGAGGGAGGATGCTGAAGCCCCGGGGCTGGTTGCCCCCACAGTTTGCTCTCCCCAGCTGCAAACCAGCCAGCCACACTCACTTTTAATGCAGCAGCTGCCCCCACAGATGGGACAGCCTGGAGGTGTCGTGGGGCGGCATCAGGCCTGGCATTGCCCGGGGTCCCCATGCGTTGGGGTGTCCTGGGTTGGAGCAGGCTTGGGATTGGGTTTGGGATGGGTTTGGACTTGGATTTGGTTTGGCTTTGGGTGGTTGAGTTGGGCTGGGGCTTTGGGTTGACGTTTGGGTTCATGTTCATGTTTGGGTTTGGGTTCACATTTAGGTTTGGGTTCATGTTTGGTTTTGGGTTCATGTTTGGGTTTGGGTTCATGTTTGGGTTGGGTTCAGGTTGAGTTCAGGTTCAGGTTTTGTTTCAAGTTCATGTTTGAGGCCACGTTTGAGTCTGGGTTGGGGATGTGGGTCCGGGCCCCTCCCCAGGCCCCCAGAGCTGCCCCCGGCTCGGGAGGATCTGAAGCGCAGCGCGATGGCGAGGAGCAGCCTGCTCTAGCCGAGGGCCTGAGAATCCAAAATCTTATTAGGATGAAAGGTGTTTGCTATCAGAGCAGAACTTTCCCAGGGCACTTCTGAAACAGTGCCTGTAGGAAGATGAGTTTTCTAAATGACTTTTCTAACTTCTTTTTTGGCTCACATTGGTAATTGGTTCATTTCCAGGTACTAGCAAGAATGTAAATATGGAATGAATCAACTTTTTCCACATTTTCTTAGCAGCCCTTTTATGAAGAACAGATTTTCCACAGAGGAAATTAAAAAGTACATAAAACTGAGAAACCATGGTGTTGTTGAGAACAGCATCAGCTTTCAATGTCACTTTATAACTGGCAGCACATACTGTATTCGAATGGCATTAATATAAAGTACAAAGTTTGTTTCAATTAGCTTCGTTTTTCTTTCAGAAAAGGAATTATCATAAATCCCTGAAATAACAGTTGTCCAAAAGAGATGTGTATCATTACTTTAGAAATCTTTTATGTCTGTTTTTAAATTACACTTCCTTGTAAAAATGACTATCCATTGATTTAATAAATATACATGATTTGTGTATATTGCTTAAATTAAAAAAAGACGCTACATAACTCCGATTTCCTGTACAAGATCGTCAAATAGTTTTTTCTGCAGTAAATTCGTCGAGAAGTCTCTTGCCGTGTTGTTCCGTGTACGGGGATGTTAGCGAAGGAGAAAGAAGGGATTGCATCTGCATTTGGCTCCTATTTCTCCCGGGGCAGAATTCTTTTGAACGACTTCTGCAAGGAGCTTCCCTCTCGCCGCTTCCGGAGCCGTCCGAGGGCCGGTGGGTGCGGAGGGCTCGGGGAAAAGCTGGGTGCCATCCCAGCCCCTCGCTTGCACCCTGGAGGGTCCTTCTGCTCCAGCCGGGGGGGACAGGGCTGGAAGAGACCCGCGCCTGCGCCAGAGGAAGGTGTATGTGCCCGCGTGTATATACACACCTACAGAAACACGGATGTGTAGATGTACACGTGTGTGGAGAGAGGAGGAAGAGGTGGCTTGTACATGCATACATACACACGCGTGTACACAAACATGTCTGTATACATATATACACACACTCCTATATATGTGTATGAATATATATTGATACAACTAAATCCAGCCCTCTTTTCCCTCACTTTCTGCGGTGACAGGCAGACCAGAGGCTTCACTGAGCTGGGGAATTGCGGGGGTCCCCTGCCCGCTGCAGCCCTTCCACCATCCCAAAGGAATGTCAGCCTTTGCCGGTCTTCTGGAAAGCTTTCCCGGCCCAGTCTGCTGGCTGCTGAGGAAGCGTTTAGGCACGCACAGATCCCCCAGCCGCACGCCAGCGGGTGCCCAGGCACTACAGCGCTCCTCCTTCCCGCTGCTGCTCTTACGCTTCCCTAAACACGCCGGCTGAACGGATTTTAGGATGTGTTTCACCATCTCCCCCAATGCTGCAGGTGCTCCGCACATCTCCTCGCAAGCCCTGGGGAGGAAGCGCGGCTCCACGCCACCTCGGGGCGGGTGGATGTTCCTCCCGGCGCCGGGGGCAGCAGGGACAGCCGTGACGGATGGCCAGCGCTGGGCTCAGGGTGGTGGCAGCGATGCACAACCATCCCACAGCAGGGAGCTGAACCGCAGGAAGCTCCCAGCCAAACGTCCTCCAGGTACCTTCAAAATTTGGGGGAACTTGGACCCAAACCTCATAAAAACCCTTAGAACTTACAAAATGTTACAAACCTCACGAGCTTTATGAGCCACAGGTGAGTCCGTCCCAAAGGCGGCGTTCGCTTCCAGGGCAGTTTTTGGCATCCTGTGGTGACTCCAGGTGCAGGACCCAGCTCCCAGGGCTGCCCCTGCCCCAGCACCCACCACCAGCTCCGGAAACGCTCCGGGGAAGCGCTGGGGCAGGAGGGATGGAGCACGAGCCACGGGCTCAGGGCTCAGCATCGCCGCTCCCCTGTTTTAGAGTTACCTGTGAGCATCACCGAAGCAAACGAGCGCTATGAAAATCCAGGTACTCTCATGCACCCATAAAAGCAGAATATTCACCAGAGGTGCTCCACAAATTTTAATTAACGTGAGAGCTAGGTGTCGTGCATGACACACCTACAAAAGCGTTGCGTCCCGTGACCGTCTTTCCTGCAATCCAGGCTAATCTCGGCAGCTTATTTACATCAGCATCTAAAAATATTTGTCCTCTCCTTGCCAGCATGACACACGCCTTGGCTCTCCGTGTCTCAACAACAAAGGTTTTCTGAACCAGACAAGCTGCATCATAGTTAATATGTAGGGCTCATCATTGCATCATGCAATGCAAATTGCAGGACATGCTGCTTTATCGGCTAAGCCGTATTTTAATGTTACTGTCACATTAAATATTTGTTGCTTGGAGTCCGTAAATGACAGAGTCATAAAGTGCGGTGATAGCCAGCATCTTAAGTGTTTTTGATGCCTAATGTGGATTCTGATATTGAAAATAAACCACACGCATTTAGCACTAATTATATGCAAGCTATGGTAACAGATTTATTTTACAAGTGCTGAACTGTGATCTGCAGCTGTAATAACAAGCTGGGGGAAAAAATTGCCGAGATGAGTAAGTCTGGAGTTGTGAGGGTGCGTTGGACTTCTGCTTGGCACTGGTTTGGGTTGTGTGGGTAGTTTTCGGGCAGTTCCTGGGGTTTTAGGCCTCGTGAAACAATCAAAGAGCAAGAGGCTCCTAACAGGGAAGGTCAAAAAACTGGTGGGGCATCAGCTCTGTCCCGCCGTTATGCTGGCGTGATGAAGTCAATGAACCTACAAAGTCATTCGAATGATTCACACCGTAGTGTCACATTTAGGTTAACACGGGATCAGTGAAATGCCCACAAATGTTGTTCAAAAATGGCCTTTTCTAAGAGTCTCTGTTGTCCTCTGGTTGCACATGGGGCGTCGGGCTCAACATCAGGGTAAAACAGATCCACGTGCCGGGAGAGCGGGACACCTCTCCGGTGTTTTACAGCATCTTTCGAGGTGTCTGCCTCACCCCACGCATCCAAGGTGGTTGTTTTACCTAAGAGAGAATGCCTTTTCTTTGAAATACTCCACTACAGGCGTTTTACCTATTTATTGGAACTGAATTGTTGAAGATTTAAGCCACAAAGCTGGAAATAGTATTCCTCTAAGAGTATAAACAAGAAAGGCTTTCCTTTGGACTCCATGTCTGGGAGAAGGTTACAGCATATATGAACAGTTTAAAGCCATTTTTATGTAGTCTCATTATACCCATTTTGGCGATGCGTTGTGGACAGCTTTAATAGGCGACGCACTCTCCAAAAGTGGCACCCATCTTCTCTAAAATATTGCATGCGCTTTCACGGTCTTGTTCGGCGCGAAACAAATGCAGGTACTAATTTTTTGGTGTGCATGAGATAAACATAAAATACATGTGGTGTGGGAAGGAGATTCGATCGTGCAGTTGCTGTGTTGGTGACAGCGCTGGGGGCTCCCAGCTCCTCGCTGCGGCTTTGGTGAAGATGCACGCCAGGCTGACGGAGAGCGTGGTTTTAATTAAAATATCACAAAGGTCTATACATGCAGCTGACAACAGATATAATTTATCTTGTCAGCTTTCCCCACATCAGAAGTGTATTCTTTGAAGTAATAGCAACAATAATAATAAAAATCATCCCTGACTACAATGTGAAGCAAGTTCTCACTGCTCCCCTGCCTGCGCCCGCCCGCTGGGTCGCCATCAGCCGGTGCCACGGACTGCGAGCACCTCACACGTCCGTCTTTCCCAGGGAAGGGAAGGCAGGGAAGGTCATCACTGGGAAAGCTGGGGGAGCAATGCCCAAGCCCGGCAATTTGAGGGGCCGGTGAGCGCGGTGCTCACCAGCCGCACCAACACGGCGATGGCCCGGGCTGGTTCCACCACTGCACGTGAGCCCGCGGCGTTTGGGGATGGAGCTCCCAGCGAGGCTGGGTACCAGCCTTCTGCCCTGCCGGGCCGGAGCCCTCTCCCGCAGCCAATGCCGGGGGAAGCCAAGCAGGGAAGGATGCAGTTTTGCACTGATGAAGCAGCTATAGAACTATAGAATCATCTAGGTTGGAAACAACCTTCAAGACCATCGAGTCCAACCATCAACCTGACGCTGCCTTTGCCAGCAGAAGGCGGGTACAGAGAGCGGGGAGGGTTTCAGCCCGCCACGGTGGCCAGAGCAGCCCACCCAGTAAGGATGCAGCAGAGCGCTGGTGGCCACGCTGGACCTGCTCCAAAGCTGGCTCAGGTTCCCTCTGCCGACGAGCCAGAGCATTTGGTTGTGTGTTTGTCCATCACACCGCTAGTATACCTGTACATGTGCATCTGTAAGGGGAATCCAACATCACACCCAAAGGGAAGGGCAGAATCAGCCCTCCCAAAAGGCCAGAGCAGAAACACACGCGGTAAATCTTAATGCCGGCATTGCTCGTTAGTGGTTTTTCCTGTGAAATGCTAACCCTGCTGCCAGCCAGGGTGGTGGAGCAGCTCCAGCCTCTGCCAAGGCAGGATGAGGGAGGTCCCAGTGTTCCCCTCATGCATCACCCAGGTGCTGCTCCCGCGGAGCCACGTTTGCGTTTCTGCTCCAGGAAAAATCGACCTTCCCAGATATCTTGTGGCTTTTTTCAGGGAACCGTCCCGTATTCCCTCCATGCACGCTCACCATCCCGCATCGTCTTGCCCCGCACCGAGGTGCTCTGCTGCTCCCAGGGAAAAGAGCCATTGATGTACATACTCTGGGAATTACACAGGACAAAGACAATTGTAGCGTGAAACAGATTGGATCCCATTTCCTTCCACTCCCCAAATTGCATTTCCTATTCCACTTTTGCACACCATTCAAAGCATGTCTTGTACGTCAAGCATTGCACATGGTGCAGCAAATGAAAGGCTAACGGGCCCCCTGATGCCCCCGCTCCGTAACCCGGCAGCACCCCGCGGGGTGTGTTTCTGCACACAACGGGCTCAAAGCACCCCGAATTCATCGGGTGGCTCGGTCCGGCTCTGCGCGGAGCAGCAGGATGCTGTGGCCGGGAGCTGAGCGCACCGCGCACCCGCGCGGGACACACCACAGATCCCCCGGCCTCGGCGGCATACGATCATCTTGGCGGTTAAAAATTAGAATTAAAATATAATTTCGGGCGAGTTAGTGAGCGCCTGTCAATGCGTCTGGGAGTAAAATGCAAAAACTCCAGCAGGGATCTCTAAAACCTGACCGCTTGTTTCCCTTTTCTCTTCTTTTACAATGGAGGAAGACAAACAGCTCCCTTCGTTAGCGCCTCTGGAAAGTTTTAGAATTAAAATGCTGATCGAACTCCCAGATTTCCTTCCCAGTGGGAACAGGAGGATGGACCCCGCGGGGCAGTTGGGCTGTGTTTCACACGGGCTCTTCCACAAACGCCCCAGTGACCCAGGGCTGCGGCAGCCCCAGCCTGATCCCCCATCCCTGCCTCCATCGCCTCCTCCCCAGCCCCGACCGCAATTATCATGCAAACCAGCACCTCGCAGCCTCCTTAATGCCTTTCAAACCCGAAGTTCCTTGAAGTTCTGAGGGTTTTAAAATACTGGTGCCCATTAGCAGCCTGATTTCCTGCGACACAAGCGCACGTTACATACTTGAATGTGCTGGAAACAACAGCAAACGCCGTGTCGGGAGTGTTTACATGGCTGTTGTGAAAAACGCCGCCGCGCTAATATATGCCTGTTCCTTAAATTCTGTTAGCAGTTGTAAGACAGTCAGATCCCACCCATGGGAGCGTGTGCCCTCATGAAACACAATTACAATGAGAATATCTCATTATCTCATTGGCTTTAGCTTACTCTTCTGTTACCATGGTTTCAAATACACAGAGGAGCCTGAAACTAAGAGCGCTGCTAACAAAGAACATCTCCTTGTACAATGACATCAGATCGTGTTAGACAGAATAGACTTAATTAAATACCCCCCGACATAGGGTAAAATATAGAAGTTGCGGATACTTTTAAAAACGGCATCTCCCGGGTGTCGTGTGTGCTCCTCCGCCGAGGAACAACCCGGCGGTTCCTGACGGTACCAAGGACAGGCAAGCACCCGGGAATAGTTATGGCAATAAAATTGTTCATAAAATTATCCCTCTCTCAGCCCTGAGCCCTCTCCCACCTCCCCATGCTCCCTCCCCTCCGCCCGACCGCGGCACCGTCCCGATCTCTGTGTGTGACACCGAGTGAATTTGGGTGATGCTCCATAGACGATGGCAGGAGACAAGTGCCATCGACCCGGCCGGGCTCCGCGCTGCCCCAGCCCCACGCTCAGTTGACCTTTTTCCCCCTTGTTTTTGCACCAGCAGCTATTTGATCCCCGGGGAAGGGCAGAGTCGGTGCTCGGACCCCCCGGCCGGCTGGTCCTGCCACCCATGCGGCTCGGCTTCAGCTTTCCAGTGGCGGCATTAAAAATTCCACAAATCATTTATTTACCCTGGAGTATATCCGGTGACATAATGTGACAATAATGACATCCCTAGTGGTGTTAATTGATTTTGTCCTGGTAGAGAAGGTAATTTGGCGTCCACAGCAGCTTCTAGATCACGGACTTGCTGATTGTCTTCCTAGGTAATATTACTGTTAATGAAGAGAAAACACGCTTTCCTCTTTAAAAGACAGTATGCTAATTATGACAGACAATAGAGAGTCAGGGGTCATTTATTATTTTTAAACAGAGAGTTAATGCTAAATGACTGGCATGGAAGTGCAAAACGCCTGTAAATTAATAAGTGCGATTCCTAGCTCATAAAATCCAATGTCGCTATTAAATAAAAAGAAGAGCGTTCATGAAATATTCTAACCATCTGAATACTTGAAGGTGTGAATAATTAACAGCCAGAAGTTAACATCCACTAGCTTGTAAAAGGTCTGATTAAAAGCAGTGTTCATCATCCACCAAACTATCACAGCTCATTGGGTCAACATCTCCCAATTAATGATTTCTTATTAGAGAGAAAAAGAGGTTTTTTTCATGATAATTATTTTTTAAAAGGAGGGACTCTTTTCAATGTAATCTGTGGAATAATTAAAACTCGTCTAATGGGGATGAGACTCGCTGGGTTTCTAATGGAGCTGTTGGTGCGGGCACCAGTGGCTGCTGCATGACACCGCTGGGTGTTAGCAAGGTCCCTGGGCAGATGCTTCACTTGGAGTCTCCTAATCTGATCTGCCCTTTGCCAAAACCCAACCTCAAAAGTCCATATTTTCAGCTTTCCTGGAAAGTACCACCATGGCAGCACCCAAGGTAGCAACCAGTCTAACTGATACCGTAGCAATCTCTTACCTGGTCTCCATCTACCGGCGTCCTCAAACCTGGACCCCGGGAAGGGAGAGGACAGCCATTCCAGGGCAGGACAAAGGTTCTTCTGCCCTTTCAGTTCAGTTCCCTGTTTCTGTCCCAACCTTCTGGTGACAGAAGCTGGTGGAGGTAACATGCCACGTATCTTCCACCATGGTGCAACACGGTGAGCTGCTCTTCAGTGACCGATTGTGGATTTGTGGGCTGAGAAGTGGTGTGGAAAGCTGCCAGTGAGGTCTCTTTGCAAGACAGGTGCTGGGATGAACCAAATCGACGTTCAGGAGATGCAAAGGGGAGGTCATACGTTGTGTAGTCATGCTCTGGTTCCGCTTATTTAAGTTGCCATCACAAAAACATGCTCTTCTAGAGACTCTCTCAAAAGCACGATAATGAGATTAGGTTAGAGCAGGATGAGAGATTAGGCAACCTAGATTTCCGCGGTATCCGAAGACTTACAGACTTGTCTCTTTTGCTATATGCATGTAATTTCAATTGGTATTAATAAAGTATTAGCTGAATTCAGTGGAAGGGAGCTGACCTTTATTGCCCTTTGTTGGAGAACTTTAAAAAATTCATTATAGGCCATCATTGGAGGTGTCACTCTAACCTTCATCTTACTCTGCCTCTCCTGTTCCCATCTCATCTTGGCTTGTGTTTTATGTGCAAAACCGCAGCTCACCTGGTGCTGCCAGCTCCAGACCTCGCAGAATCAGGGGGCCAGCTCCCCCACCTTCACAAGACTGATTTTTTAGCTGAACTAATTTAGAAAGCAACGTGTCCTTATTTTTTATTTGAATTTTAGAAGATATCCTGGGCGTGGGTTTTTTTGCCATTTTACAGCTTTTCTTCATAGGAACGAAGGACACTTTTTTGGGTCTGTTTTAGCCTCAGCAGCTGAATTTGCATATTTACTTTTCTCCAGCACGAAGACTTGGCATCACTTAAAACTTGGGATCACCACTGAGGTGCAGTTTGCTTGACTTCTACTCTTCGTGCAGCTACATTTATATGAATAATTTATTTTTAAAAACAATTTTGTTAAATGGCTTCAGGAATGGACTTAGTATTTGGGACCTGTGTTTAAGGATAGCGGTTATAACACTGCATAATGTACTCTTGATAGAGAAATAGCCAATTTTTTAAAAATTAAGAAGATATCACTGGAAGGGTGAAGACACTACCCTATAAATTAGGAGCGTCGACCACTGGGTTAGTGTGGACCGTGTCAATCTGCGTGTTGAAGCGTGGGAGAAAATGCTATTTTAGTGCATTAAAAATTGTCACAGGTTGGGTAAATAGGACCTTCACAAAGAGGGACGGCTATGTCTTATTTAACTCCCTCCCAGGGTTACAGGGCGATTGTAATCCTATAAATACCTAAGCTGGAGAGACAGACTGAGACTGGTGCCCACAATCCTGCTCCCCCTCTGAAAGGGGAGACATCGCTGGGGTTGTAAAGGTGCTGCAGGGGGCAACCAAGAAGAGTCTCTGTTTTGGGACGTGAATTATGAAGAAAGCTGGAGACACTCGTGCCTGGTTAATCTAACAAAAGGGAGAGTAAAAGGGTAATCTCTGAGAGATACACAGTGTCCTGAAAGGGAAGGAATTAATGCGGATGAGATGTCAAAGACAGTTAATAATTTAAAAGCCGTAGGTAATGGGCTGATGGTATTTTCTGGGGATAGATCAGCCGATACGGGTATCGCAGGAGCAGCCTGGGGTTTTGAAGGAGTTGGGCTCGCTTGTTGGTGTTGCTTTGCTTGATCATTTTCTTGACGATAGCGGTTAGTGTTGGAAGTGGGAATGGATGCCCAATCCCAGCACTCCCAGACGCATATCGCATCCACCCTTCCCGGTGCCCAGCGTTTTCCCCATCGTTTCCATCAACGAACACAACATGGTGGCCCCACTCTTTGTATCTGCTCTGGGGGGTCATCACTGGGAGCAATAAATAGCACTGGACTGCAAAATGCCCTATGAACCCCCGTCCATTGGGTTGGGCAAGCAAACGGGAATGGGGCGAGCTGCTGCCTGTATGGCCACAGCAGCCTGGACACTGTCACCTCGGGCAGGTCCACCTTGCTGGAGAGCAGGAGAGGAAGACCAAGAGGATTGCACCAGGGCAGTGCCTGCACCGGTGCCTTGCGCTTTACCCTCAAACCAGGCGGTACCACCCATGATCGTCACTGGAGCAAGTGGTGAGAGGAAAATTAATTGTGGCAGACCTGGTAATTCAGGTCTGAACCCCCCATGGGGAGGGAGACGCTGGTTTTGTTGTGGTTGAGGTGCCACGTAAACAACAAAAAAGAACTCTGATGACAGCGTGGTCCCTAAGGTTAGGGGAGTTGTTTTTAATTTACTTTTTAAACACCAATTTCTAAGCGGTGACCCGCATTAAAAGCATCTCCTGGTGCTCATTTGCATTTAAAGAAGCAAAGTTCGAGCTCTTAAAACTCCAAATTCTGCATGGAGTTGGGGTTGATGAACCAATATTTACACTAGATTCATTTTGGTGACTAAATGGCATTTTAGCTCTTGTTATAATGAGGGAGCGCTGCGCATGCTGCCTTGCTGTTTTTGACTTGCTCTAATGATCTGGAGGTGTGGCTATGCTTTAATGATATGCTTTAATAATTTATCAATAGAGTTTGTAAGTGCTAATTTGCACTTTTAGGTGCATATTCTCCTTTTGAAGCCGCTGTACAACCCCCTATTAATGTTAATGGGAATTGTGCTCACATTAAAAGGAGATTATACCCCTTAGGTGTTTAACATCTGACTTACCTAGGTTTGAAATTGCATTGCTGAATGTCACTTCTTTCATTTATTAAGATGGCTTTTGGTTGCGCTGTCACCACACGAGTGCAAAGGCAAAGACTTCTTCAAGTGAGAGAAAACATTGGGAAGTGGTAAGTCAGCACATGAGCCTTGACTTCTTCGTCTCGGGCTTAAATCTAATTGCAGCGCGAGGTGAAGCGAGGCTGGTGATACATCAGCTCCATTCAGGTGTTTGCCACCAAAGGAGATGGCATCATTCACCACGGTCGCCACGGGAGCTACCAAGATGTATGCAGGAGGTTAATTTATGCCCAGGAAAAAGGAGAAGACCAGTAGTCTGGAAGACAGATTTCCTCCACCGGCAAAGTGTTTAAGAGAGACTCTAATCACTTCTAGGGGCAATTTTTGCGGTAGCATCAAATGCCAGCATTTATGAATTGACGTCTAATTAACGGGAAGTAGGTGAAGGCCCATATTTATCTCCTGACTTAACAAATCACTTCAGCAGAAATTTAAATCCTATTTACTTCGCTGAAATTAATTGGGTTAAACTACACATTTAAAGATCAGTGCAGCCGGTTTCCACCTCTTTGCTCAGCCCACGCCTACTGATAACTGGGATTTTGGAAGATAAAGTGAGAAATGGAGAGTTCTTTGGGTGCAAGAGCCAGGCAGCCTGGTTTGCATGAGCTGGCGCGTAGAGGAGTATGCAGTCCATCACGGGGAGGATTCATTAGTTACTGAAACCCATCTTCCCCAGAAATACGTGGTCAGAGCTGGTCCCAGCTCGGCCACCAACCCACATCACCCTGCTGCGGTCTTCAGATTCACTCTTAATTCCTTTAGTGATTTTTTTTTTTTGAGAGAGAGCAAATGACATTATAAAGCAGGTTCGGTGTGAGCAGAGCGATTCTCGCCCGTCGCCCTGCCAGGGCAGCACTCGGCGGATCATCCCGGCTCTCCCACCCCTTGCTTTCCAAGACCCCGGCGTGCATTCTGGTCACATAGCACATTAAAGCAAAGGGACACACGTGAAAAATTCATACGTGCAGATAAAAAAAAGCTCTTCCCAATGCACAGCTTGGTGTCACCCAGCTGGCGGGCACGGGGCAGGACCCCTTGGGTGCACCTTGGGGACGGGGCTGCAGAAGCTCCTCCCGCCGTGTCCTCACAAGCGCCTGCCTTCAGGTTGCTCCATTCACCAAGAAAACTGGTGGGTGGACAACTGGCTTTTCGTAGGACAGCACAACCGACCCACACGTACTCTCCTAACCTGCCAGAAATGAACGCGGATCTTCGCGTCTTCCGAGGACAGAAACATGGCAAAAAGCAAGATATTTCTGCTACAGATGCGGTGGTTTGTTTTGGCACTGGGAAAGTGGGTGCTGCTGCTCACGGGCTTCACAGATGAGCTACAAGGCCAAGCCTTTCTTGGCGTCTTGGGATGCCAGATTTTCTGTGGCATCCTGTTGCGTGAGCAGCACCGCCCACCTCCAGCCCCTGGGGCCGCTCGGTGGCCCTCTCGTGGACACCACGTCCACGCCCGCTGGATCACGCCCTTTAGGACGCAAACATCAAAATGTTCACATTTTGGCGGTAGGTTGGTGTGGGTAAAGAAAATTCTGGTAGCCTATTTGGCTCTTGACTGGGACCATCCATGAGGCAGGAAGGCACGGCAAGTGCAGGAGTCCTTTTTGCATGGAAAAAGAAGGTGGAAGATCTGATTCTGTTGTTTTGGATTTAAGACAACAAGGTCTGTGACAACCCCAAGAAGGTCCACCAGAAGCTGGAAATGGCTTGAACACATCGGTTCACAGGTGGGGCCATGGCTGGTGACGCCTGTGCAGCTGGGAGGGCAGATGCAGAAGGACGAGGGCCAGCAATTGATGCTCAAGGGTCTCGCACCTTGAAGTCAGCAGTGGCTGCTTTTGTGTGCTGAGCTTTCGGAAGAAAGAGATGGACAAAGGGGTCTTTTACCTGCCAGAGATATAACGAATGAAGAGAAGATCCATTAGCATGGGAAGAGATTTAATTTAGCCTGTAAAGCAGAGCGTAACCAAGCGGTTGCGTCCCTTCTGGATCAGGCACCACGTCTGGTGGCCCCACGGTGGACGCTGTCAGTAAAGTAAGCGGTTTCTTCGGTCATTTCTCCTCGATGAGACACTGAGACGGCAAACACGAACTCACAGACCGGAAGGGCTGCTGGCAGCTTGACGGTGGCGATTTTAATGAACCCGTGGGTGGGTGCAGCAGGGAGAGCGCCCGCCTCCAACGGCGAGGGGTGCCGGAGCCACAGAGCCACCAACCTCTACCTGCCCAGCCCCACAAACCTGCCGGTGCGCGGCAGGGCTGTAGCGGGGATGGCTGGCTGCGGAGCAGGTCTTGCGCTGGAGCGGGATGATTTTATGTAAGGCAGGTGCTTGGTATTCATCTGCATAACTTTCTACGCTCGTCTACACACCGGCTGAAAAATATAATGAATGCCTTACATGTTAATCATGAGAGAGACGGAGCAGTCGGAATGCGCTGGCTGATGAATTATGCATTTTGCCCCACCTGGGAGTTAATATTTACCATATCTTGCTGAAATCCATTAGGAAGAACAAACATTGTATTTACCCGACAAGCTGCAAAACCATTCATTTGCATTGTCGCCCGTGAGGAGAAGGGACGAGGGCCGCCGCCGGGGCCAGCCGGGCTCCAAGCCCCGTCGCACCTCGGTGCGGTCCCCTCCGGAGACGGGGCTGAGCTCCGCTCGCAGGTGCATGGCACCAGCCTTGGAAACTCCTCGGCTGCGCGCAGGTGGGAAAGCCCCGCTGTGGGACCTCGGGGACGGCTGTCACCACAGCCCCGCGGGCAGGGGGCGCTGAGACCTGTGTTGCGCAGCCTGAGCCGCTGCACCCTGATTTCCAGCAACCCCTTTGTGATCTCCAAGACGCTCCCTCTGCCCCATCACCCTCCGCGGTTTTCCGTCTTCTGCTGCTTTTCCTTTGTGATTTCTATGAAAGTACAGTCCTTTCTTTTTT
The DNA here is from genome assembly GCA_013398295.1 of Chionis minor. NCBI lineage: Eukaryota > Metazoa > Chordata > Aves > Charadriiformes > Chionidae > Chionis > Chionis minor. The sequence continues at coordinate 130,197 of VZSF01009851.1, read as the reverse complement.
CTTTTTGCTTTTTTTCTTAAAGAAATCATTCGAGAAACTCCTTTAAGATAAATTTTCGTTTCCTTGGGGGATGTAAGAGATGTGCAGCCCAACGCTCGGTCCTGCAAACCGCTTGTGCCCACGTGTTGCTCACTGGAAACCAAAAAGGACTATTCTCCCGAGGCAAACTGGTCACCTAACGCAGAAGCATGTGCAGTCTCAGCCGTGAAGGTTCCGCAGGGATAGGTGACCACCCAGGGCAGAGTGGATGTGGTTTTACTGACCCGTCTCTCCAGGGTCAGTGGGCGATTCTTCGACAAGCGCCTTTCTTGAGCAGAGTCTCGTGTAATTCAAGGGTGCAGGAGCCCGAGCTCCGCCAGGCTGCTCGCCGGGGCACGGCCGGTGCGCTCAGCGGCACTGGCATGGGGACACGGATGCGGGATTATCCACAGCCACGCTCATCTCTCGCAGCCCAACATTCCCGCAGGAACACCATCTCTGGGAGGGCTCGGCCACGCGCTGCAATTCCTACTTAAAATCCCAGCCGTGGCTGGAGAAGGAAGGATGGAAGTAAAACCCATCTCACATGCCTCAGCGAGCGCTTCTGCAGATGGGGAGAGCCAAATTGTACCAGGGACAGAATGGAAGATACAGAGAGAATCCTGGTATTTAAATCCTTGTCTTCAGAAACCGTGCGGTGATGTGCTCATCCCCGTCTGGACGAGTGTATTTTCTACCAGGGTTTGGTCCGCAGGGTCCAGGCTTACACTAACTCCGGGGAACAGTCCCCCTGTGACCATCCCTCAGCGGGGACCGACAGCACATCCAGAGTTTGCTTTGGAAAGCAGAAGCAGACACGTGGCGCTGAAGAACCTCACTCCAGAGGCCACTTACTTCCTAAGGGATGAAAACCAGGAGGCGCATTTATAAAACCAAGGCTCTGCAGTATTTGCTACCAAGCCTACGGGCCGCCAGAGGAGGGTGGAGAGGCACAAGCGCACTCCCCCTAGGCTACCCCCCGCATCTCCAGCACACCCAGCACACCCAGCACTCCAGCATCCCCAAAATCCCAGTGCCCACAGCATCCCTAGCACTCCCAGCATCCCCAGCACCCCCAACACCCCAGTGCCCACAGCATCCCTAGCACTCCCAGCATCCCCAGCACCCCCAACACCCCAGTGCCCACAGCATCCCTAGCACTCCCAGCATCCCCAGCACCCCCAACACCCCAGTATCCCCAGCATTCCCAGCATCACCAACACCCCAGTATCCCCAGCGCCCCCAGCATCCCCAGGACCCTGGTACCCACAACACTCCTTCACACCCCACACTCCAGCACCCCAGCACTCCAGTACCCAAACATTCCAGTACCTCCAGTACCCCCAGCACCCCCAGCATTCCCAGCAACCCAGTATCCCCAGCATCTGCAGCACCCCAGTATGCCCAGCACCCCAGTAGCTCCAGTACCCTCAGCATTCCCAGCAACCCAGTATCCCCAGCATCTGCAGCACCCCAGTATGCCCAGCACCCCAGTAGCTCCAGTACCCTCAGCATTCCCAGCAACCCAGTATCCCCAGCATCTGCAGCACCCCAGTATCCCCAGCACCCCAGCATCCCTGTACCCCCAGCACCCCAGGACCTCCAGTACCCCCCGCATCCCCAACACCCCAGAATCCCCAGCATCCCCAGCATTCCAGTATCTCCAGCTTTCCCAGCACCCACGGTGGCTGATGCCCGTGGCCGAGCAGGCGGGAGCCTGGGCTGGAAGCCCCCCCACTGCTCGCAAACTCTCCCGCACAAGCACAGGACCAGTTTGAGAGGCAAGGGAAAGCAGAGACATGGTATTTTTAAAGAAATCGATGTTGGGAGGCAGAGGAAGGAGAAGACCAGGCTTCTAAGGAGCAGAACACATTTCATCTCTGCTCCCTGTCCCAGTCCCTGCAGGACCCACACCGGCTGTGGCTGCCGGTTTCAATCGCAGCCGTGCCGCCTCTGCCGGCACCGCGTTTGAAGATGTCATGGGAGAACGGGGCTCTCTGTGAAGCCCGAGTTTCAAGAAAATAGACTGTTCCCTGCCCCTCTTCAGAGACGAGCCCTTTAAAGCCTTCAGAAACTCCACCAAAACGGCGTCGCTCCCCTTCCCGAGAGCACTGCCGTCCCGCTGCACCGTGACTGCTCTCACCTGCCTGGTTTTGTGCTTCAGCAGAGGAAGAGAACGGTTGTCGGGAGGCTCAAGAGCCTGTAGGAGCACTTAAATAAACCTTTGCCTGTTTTCTTCCTATTTAAGTGAATAAGAAGAAAACAAAAAGAGAACTTCTTTCCTTTTTTCTGGCAACACGTTTAAAGCAATCGCAGTATTTTCTGCAAGGCAGAAGCTCCAGCATCCCACTGCGTTCTCTCCTGCCCACTGCGGCAAACCCTGGGAAGATCCATGTGGGGCTACATGGGGTTTTCCCCACGTGCTGGTCAAGGAGTTTGGGCAGGAGGGGAGAAACCCTCGCAGGAGCTGCCCCGACCCACGGCCAGCCCTGGCAATGGGCATCTCCCGCAGCCCCCATGCCGCCCCGCGCTGCGGGGGGATCAGGCACTTCTCCCAGGTTCACCCCAGTCTCCTAGCAGCACCGAACCTCATTTGATTTTTTTATATATATATATTTTTTAGAAGAACGGTAAAAGAAATTATTTACGAAGCTCATTAGGATGAAATTTTAAGTAGGCGTTTGCTGTCGGAGCTGCCTTCAGGGAGATCACCCGAGCCCCGCGTGTCGGTGGCTGGTGCGACACTGCTCATCCGCACCTCACGCTTTCCTAACGACTCCAAAATACCCAGTGCTACCCTGCCCGAGAGCCTTTGTCCCACTGATCAGCTTTTAATGAGCGGCAGCCAGCTGATGGGGTGCTGTGGCAGCTCTGTGGGTGCAGGCTGGGTGCTGGCCGCGGGGCAGTTCCTGGGTGGCAGCCGCCCAGGGAGACACCCCAGTCTGGCTTCCACTCCAATATTTACAATGGGAAAAAGAAGGAGCTGCACCGAACCCAAATGAAGGAGACTTCATGTCAAAATTGCTCAAGAAAGTGAATGTGAATTTCACTAGAAAATTTTTGATTCATTAGTATTTTTTTGCTATTCATTAATTTTTGCGTGTGTGCAGATATGGCGTTGGTGAGTAAAGGGGGTTTAATGTCATTTAGTGAAGCTGCTCAAGAGACAATAATCACCCTGTTCTTGAGAAGACGGCAGCGGTGCCGGAGTTCCCGGGTTCGGTTTTCCTATAAAAACAAGCTCAGCTTCCCGCAACGGGGACAAGGGCGAAGGTGCCGCATCCTTGAAGCTCCTTTACTTTCCCCACTCCCTGTCAGTCCGGTGTCCAGAGCCCGAAAATTTTTACACGTGTCCCAGAAGTGGGAAAAACCTTAGCAAAGGGCTGTGGCTAAAGGCTACTGAAGCCTGACTGACATCATCCCTTGTCCTCTGCAGCCCCGGGAGGCGCTGCCGTGATGGGATGAAGGAAGAGAGCAGGAAAACTCCTTCCTGAATACGAGGGGTGTCCCATAACTGCCGTGGGGGCTGTGTTCACTGTATTTCACAATACTCACAATGGGCTCAATATTCACTAATATTGAACCTTGCTGCACTGTGGCTCATGGAGGTTTGAAACCAGGTGAGAAAACAGTGGGAAAAAATACCCGATAGTGTGGGAAAGCGATCAGCAGTGCTGTGCAGAGAAAAACATTAAAAAATTCATCCAAAACGTAGGCTTTTGGCAGAACTGATGGTTTTGTTCTGTTGGCACAGACTGGTTTGGGGGAGTTCATCATTTTCTTTTTATTTTCTTTGCGTTTAATCGAGTCGTCGTGCCTCGTGCTTCTTTCCCCAGGCCGGGAGCACTTGTTGCATTCCCGGCCTCCCGTGGCTGGCGTCACACCAAACCCACAGGTTTAGGACGGCGGATGCCGGAGACGAGCTCGGAGCCGGTATTTGGAGCTACTCAGTATTCAGTGGCACGATTTACCTAACGCCCGTGGATTTAACTCATTTCCGATTGATGCCGTAATTACAAAATTTGTTTAAAGCTGTTATATTATCTCCTTATTTGACACAATATGGCACAATTTTGTTATAGTATTGAAAACCAAATAAGACAACTGCAGTTGGTAGCATTTCAAAGGAATACTCCCTTTAAGACGAAATCAATCCTGTTTCAAGTTTATTCCCTTGCTTTATGATTGAGGCTCTAGGGGTGTATTTTGCTGAAAAATGTCTTTTTGATTTTTCAGAAATTCTTTAGATTAATATGCAGCTGTCATTGCAAGGCAAATCCAGACCCGCTTTCATGTGCCTCCGCTCTCCCCAGGCTGCGGCGAGCGCCTGGCCCTGCCGGGCAGGCGGCCGCTGTGCCGACGGGCAGCACCGGGCTCGGCCGCCGCGGCCCCCACTCGCCCCTCGCGCTCCGTGCCCGGCTCTGCCCCGCTCCACGCTCCCACCCGTTTCTAAAGCCGGTTTGACGTGCGACCCCGCCACAGCAGAAAGAGAGTTTTGGTCCTTTGTGTTTCCCTCGGCGCGCCTTTTGAAAAGTTGTTTGACTTGCAGATCATGTCGACTAAACTTTCCAAGGGGATATTTTTGAGTAAATAGGCGCCGAAGGCCGTAAGTGAAGTTTAAATATTTACATCGATATTTAACCACTTATTCTTCCGGCGGCGTCAGTCAGTGCGGCTGGGGGGGACACGTCCACCTCCCCGTTTATTTAAGCTGGCTGGCGCGCAGGGAGCTGCAGCGACGGCAGGGATGAAAGGGTGGCAGAGCCCTGGCACAGGCTGCCCAGGGAGGTGGTGGAGTCTCCCACTCTGGAGACATTCCCAACCCGCCTGGATGCCATCCTGTGCCCCCTGCTCTGGGGACCCTGCTCTGGGTGACCCTTCTCTGGCAAGGGTTGGACCAGATGATCTCCAGAGGTCCCTTCCAACCCTTAACTTTCTGTGATTCCGTGATTCTGTGAAAAGCAAGCGTAGCTCCCAGTGTCTGCCACCAGCAACTCTTCTCCAGCTGGTCCAGGATGTCCACCAGCACCCACAGGTGGCTCATATTGGCAACACACATGCCACCTTGCTGCTGCTCTCCCCGCGCCAGCAGGAGCGTCCGTCGCCTGTCACCCATGGGTGAGGAGGGGTTTGTGCAGCCAAACTAGGTTTTCGTTGCTGGAAGTGGGAATGCCGATCCAAGGCAGCGGTGTGGGAGTGGCTCTCGTTTGCTCAGGGTGCTACTACTGTGTTAGGACAGTTAAAGGATGGAGGTTGCCCAGAGCAGCTGCGGCTGCCCCATCCCTGGAGGTTCAAGGCCAGGTTGGACGGGGCTGGGAGCAGCCTGGTGTGGTGGGAGGTGTCCCTGCCCAGGGCAGGGGGTGGCACTGGGGGGGCTTTAAGGTCCCTCCCAACCCAAACCCTTCTGCGATTCTGTGATTCTATGATTATTCTATGGTTAAAGGATGGATTTGTATCCCTTTAGTCATGTTAAATGGAAAGTCGCTTCCTGGGTAACTCCGTTAAAGCAAATTATCAGCCAAAACCCAACAGGGAGGCCAAGCGCAGCTGGGGGGCAGGAGAGGGGCTGCAGGTAGGAGTCCTGCCCGCACGGCGCTCGCGGCAGCCGGGGTGCGCCCCTGTGCGCCCCACACAGCATCACACTCCTGAGCACTTACCCTGGGGTTCTTAGATTTCTAACAAAATAGCATTTTTCAAATCACCAGTGTCAAATGCGGCCCTGCGTGCTGGTTTGTGGCCGGGATCTGGCCATCTCCCACCCCAACAAGGTTTGTGCTGTTGCTCCCAGCACGTGCATGGCAAAGGCACTGGTACAGAACTGTATCAGTGAATAGCAGGACTGATAAACACCCACAAAACGTGGTTCTGGTGCATCATAAAGATTATTTTAAGAAAATACGTACAAAACTGTGTCAGCGTTTTCATGAAAAGCTCTTTGACTTCTCCATGGTGAGATCCTGCCCATCCACTGTTGTCCTGCCGGCTCAGTGAGCAGCTCCTCCTCGCATTTAGTTGCTTGTTGATGAAGTTCTTATGCAAAAGAAGCCCCAAGCACCCCTTCCACCCAGGACAGCAGTTGGGACGCTGGGCGTAGGGTCGGCTCGGGAAGCCCTGCCCGGACCTGCAGGGAGAGGTCCCAGGTGCTGCACGGAGCAGGAGCGGATCCCGGGTGGTGGAAGCAATGTGCCAAATCCGCAGGTTTCCCTGTAGTTTCACCAGAGATTAATAAAAACTATTATTTGGAAGAGATTTTGCATATTTTATTTCCTTATATAAACTGGAGCATTCCAAATCAGGCATTCCTACTGTTTCAAAGAAAGAGAAATGCTGTTAGGGAATAATATATTAATAGCTGAAATGCTACACACACTTGCTTTGCTACAGCTTTTTGTGCGCTAGTTGAATAATTCTGTTGATTCCTCCACTTTAACACAAAATTTGTATTTGAAGTGTTTTCTCGGAAGCCTCCTGCCACAGCTGGAGTTACAGGATGAGTCAAATGGAGAATAGATGAACACAGGAGCGGGAGCGTTGTGTGCAGAAGTGCTCATCTCACCCTAAAATTCAGCTTTTTGTTTCTTTGTAGTCTCTTTGATTTCCCTTTGACCACGTTTCCTTCATATTGCCATTTCCCTCCAGGGCAGCTGCAAAGAGCTCGGCTGGGGCAGGGTTTGTATCGTAGCAGGAGGCCGGGTTGAGCGCGGCTGGAAGAACGCAACGACCCACTGCCGGGAAATTTTGCCAAAAGCCCCGTCAACAAAATTCCTTGACGCATCTGAACCCGGATGCTCAAAAGCCTTTCTTCTCCTGGCCGCTTCCAACCCAGCGGAGGAGGGCTGGAAGGACAGACCCCATCCCAGCCCCACTGTTATGGTTTGAGAAAACCCATAACAATTTATCGTCACTTAGACAATTATTCTCTCACCCGATGACCCCTCCCCACCCAGGAAAGGGAATCGGGAAGAAAACAAGAAAACCCAGGGGTTGAAAGATAAACAGATTTAATAGGATAGAACTGGATGATTAACAGCACTAACACAAAGGAACCCATATTGATCCCGATACCTGTATATACTGTATAAGGATTATACTCAGCCAACTATACCAGTAGGAAGCCGTGCGCTCCCAGCAGGGGACAGTAAATGTGGGACACTGCGAGCGCTACAGCTTCAGGAAGAAGGGAAGGGCTCAGGGATCTGGCACCGGGGCAAGAAGTCCTCTGGATCGCTGCCATCAAGGGGGAGCCATCAAGGGAGAGCGTGAGCAAGGGGGAAAAAAATCCCACCTCGCAGCAGACTTTCTGATTTCTATGGAATGTGCCGTTCATGGTATGAAACAATCCTGTTGGCAGCCTGGGTCAAGTGCCCGAGTCTCGCTCCTCCTCATCCCTGCACCTGGCCAGCTCGGAAACACCCAGACCTTGAACCCCCCACACCATGGCTGGCTGTGCAGTAAATATCTTCACTAATTCAGACACCAGAGTCTGACACAAATACAGCTTTCCCAAGTGTTAGGAAAGAAATTAGCCCTGTGTCGCTCACACCAGGACACCCACCGTCCCCGCAGCTCCGCGTTTGGGCACGTTTCTGGGTTGGTGTGACCCCGGCAGCCCCATGGAGCCGGGGTGACACCCCAGGGCGAGTGCTGCGAGCCCAGCCATGGGCACTTTGTCCTTCCCTCTCCTGTACAGAAACATTACGTTATGCCCCAGCCGGATTTGCGGCTGTGACCCTCAGCCCATGCACTGCATTCCCGAGGACTGGTGAAAATAAAGGCAAACACTCCCCTAAATGCGTTTCCAAGAGAGGTCTTTGGAAGCCAAATAAACAAATTTGCTTATTCCTCGAATAAGTTAAGGCTAGTTGGAGCTACGGCGGGGTGGTCACATCCAGCCAATGCATGGTTTTGCTGCCCGGCTCCATCGCCGGAGCGTTTTGCCACTTTTGCTGGTCAGACGAAAGAAGAACGGAAGCTCTCGGACAAGCGGTCGCTAAACCCAGGGGGTGCTGGACGGCGAGAAGCGTGCCGGCATCCTGAGCAGGACGCAAGTGCCCAAGCCCCAAACTCCCGTTGCAGACGTGGAGGGAGCGAGGGAGAGCTGTACCCCAACGGCACGATGAGAAGCAACGATTCTCAGATCTGGGATATAGATGCAATATATCCCAGACCCAACATTTCCTTTTTTTAAAGCATTGGATGCTTTTTCTTTTCCAGGACAATATCCCAGAAACTTTCTTAGGGGAAGATACCTCCTACTACACACACAAGGAGTACGCGCATACATCCACGCAGCCTACAGCTTTTCCTGCCCGGACTGATGCTTTTCCAGGACAATATCCCAGCAACTTTCTTAGTGGAAGATACCTCCTACTACCTAAGCAAACAACAGAAGGGGGAAGGGCCAGAGGAGCTTTGGGATGCCCACTTGTGGCGGCCCAGCGCAGATTAATCGGAATTTGGTGCAAAGAAGTTAAAATGAGCATTTTCCTGGGCACACGGGTGGGCGCTGCACCCTGCTGCGCCCCCCGAGCTTCCCATCGCTGCCGGGAACCCCTCGGAGGATATTCCTGCGAGGTGGCCAAGCTCGCCCGCCGGCCGGGAAGCCTTAGAGAACCGGACTGGTTTACTGGAAGCTAATATGGGGCAGGGGCATCGCTGGCCGGCTGACTGCGGAATTCTTTACCGCAGATGGAAAACCCGAGCCGCGTTTCAGCGTGGGCGCGCTGACGGTCTGCGTTTCCACCGGCTTTTGTTTGCTGCTGGGG
>VZSF01009851.1:90037-117802 GCA_013398295.1 Chionis minor | reverse complement strand
CCTGCCCACCCTGCTGGCCCTGCCCACGCTGCCCATGCTGCCTTCCCCGCCCATGCTGCCCTCCCTCCCCATGCTGCCCACCCTGCCCACGCCACCCAAGATGCCCTCCCTGCCCACCCCGCCCACTCTGCCCACACTGCCCACGCTGCCCGCGGCGGGGAGGAGGGAGGCAGGCAGCGAGCGTACAAAGGCTGAGCGCAGCCCCAAGTGAAAAACCTGCCACAAACACAAAGCAAAAGGCAGGATAAACCAACCGCACCGCTGAGAAGTTGCAGAGGTTATCCATCATTGTCAAGGCTCCCTTTGCAGTATAAGCCATCAGAGCAATTCAGAATACCGGCAGCTAGAGCCATTCCTATATCTCAAGGATATCCTTTTCAGAAGACATCAGTAACAAAAACAACAACAACAAAAAAAATCCCTTTTTTTCAGGGTCTCATCACGCTGAAAACTTGCTTGGGTTTGTGACAGCACTTTTACATAAAGATAAAAGAATTCAGAGTTTCCCCGTGATGTGGAACCAAAAATCACATTAGCAGATATTTCAGCAAGAAGATCAACATTTAATATGTCCCCACAATGTACCTGTTTTTAAGTATAAAATGAAATGTTGAATAAAGAGGGCTTAAAATAAAACCTGTCTCCAGCTCTGTGCTTGGGCCATCGTCACGCGGCGGCCGTAGCCTCCGGGGTTGTGTTATATTTGTTGTCGGTTACGTCGGGCTCCAAAGCACAACTGAAATAATTTGTCTGTTGTAGGTAGGGAGATTGAACTGATACGTGTTGGCACGGGGAAGATTAGAAGAAAAGACGTGCTCCAAAGCTTAATACATCTGGAATGTATATTATAATATATCCCAAACTACACGCTGCTTGTGCGGCAGTTGGAGTTGGCACCCAGGACCCACAGACCTTGGTGTGGTGCAGACCCCCTTCCCAGCCTCGTTAGCTCAGACCATTCCTAAATTGAGCCAGACACGGTGTCCCATGTGGAGCAGGGGTGCACGCCAGCACTCTGGGCGCAATGCAGTGTGATTTGCCTTAAAAAAAAAATTAAAATCTCACTTTCTTTGGGTAGGACGTGAGTTTTACCCAGGGCACGGACAGACCGCGCTCTTCGGGCAGCGGGCTCGGCTTGCCACGAGACGCTCTGCCAAACGGAAAGCCTTTTGGCAGGGAGGGAGGCAGATTCAAGCGCTGGTGCTGCGGGTTGTCGCTGCCCTGAGCAGCTCGATTTGTACTTCAGCAGTGCCTACACCTGTATTTCGGTGCCCGGGCAGCACAGTCGGAATCCGTGAGCGCCTGTCCCTGCCCTGCCTGCGGTGACGCTCCCACGGCTCCCACTGGGAAAAGGCAGCAAACAGGCGTGGGAGAGCCACACGCACAAGAAATTAAGTTTCAAGGTCAGTGGCATCTTTGTGGGGGTCTTTTGTCACAGCAGCAGCTCGATGGCCAAGAATATCGTTGCAAATGTTTTGCTGAGACGCGTGTCCCAGGACAAGCCACGGCTTCTGTCCCACTGCCAGCCAGCTCGGCTGCTCCCGGCTCCCACTTTGCAGAAGTTACTGCACTTTTATGGCACAAACGGGTGAAAGATGTTGGTTCCCTTCGGAGAGACTTTGCCCCATCCTGTCCCTCCAGCCCACAGGCAGGAGTGCTGCCACTGTCCCACTGCAGGTCCCCACGGCCCCACAGGGAAAGGCACAAAGGACATTATCCACCAGGAGAGGGGGTGAAGCATCCCCATCTGCGCGGACAGAGAATGCAATAAATAACACACGAGATTTGATTATACAACATAATATTACTTTCAATGTAAAAATGAATTACGCCGCACGCAATAATAAATCACAACTCTACATTTCACCAGCGCAGAGCAAGTTCTGGGCTGCAACACGTGGAGCTCAGGCTGAGCCTTCCAGCTTTTGGGGGTACCTTCACCCCAAGCTTCATCTCCAGCAGATCAGACGGAAAACTTGAGCCTGATTATCACGAAATTGCCTGCATGCAGGAAGGAGGCATCGCCAGTCCACGGCAGTACACAACCCTTGCAAGATGGCAAGATGGGTTGGGAATGATTTAGAATCCTAGAATCCTAGAATCACTTGGGTTGGAGGAGACCTCCAAGATCATCGAGTCCAACCACAAACCTATGCCAAACCCACTCCTAACCCATGTCCCTCAGCACCACGTCTACCCGGCTTTTAAATACCTCCAGGGGCGGCGATTCCACCACCTCCCTGGGCAGCCTGTCCCAATGCCTGAGAACCCTTTCGGCAAAGAAGTTTTTCCTAATATCCAACCTAAAAGCAATAGCAAACCAAAGGCAAGAAGTCCTAAGTTTGGGAATTGGAGCGGGTTTCCTACTCCCGTTCCAGCAGCACGTGAAGGTACCGCTCAGCGATGTGCGTGGGGCCAACACCAGGGCTTGTGCCCCTGGGGAGCAGCGTCTCTCTGCAGCCAGGGCTGGGGGAAAGCTCCCCGTGTTCCTCCGCAGGGTGGGTGTCGGATCCAGGAGGAGCAAGGGCACGGGACGGGATTGAGGGCACAGCGCGGGTTAGAGGGACAACCTCAGCACTGGCGTTTTTCCAGGCCCTGGCGCAGCCCCAGGCCATGACCAGGCTCTGGCCACCAGCCACGGCCCCGCGTGGCTGCAGCTCGCCCACGCCAGGTCCCTGCACCCCGGTCGGGAGGACAAGTGCTGCATGGGTGACAGCACCCCTCTGCTCCCACCCGGCACAGGCACACCTGGACCCACAGCTGGGTCACGTTTTCCTATTAAGTGCAGCACCTGTTTGGCATTTTGGCTAAACTAGGTGAAAAGAGGCAGTTTGCTATAAAAGCACCAGTCCCTGTGCCTGGCTGATACTGGAAAGTTAGAAAAAAACCATGGAGAGAGGCTTAGAAACATTTGAAAAGCGAGGAGCTGCCAAACAGCAAAGCACAGGACCAGATCAGAGGCAGAGCTTCCGCTGGGCTCTCACGGCTCTGTGACTTTTATTCCAGATTTACATCCTGGGAGCAAAATCGAGGTGAGCTGGGGTGCCTGCAGGGTCATTCGTGAGGGTCCCTGCTCGGGGCCGGGGGACGCAGCCCCTCGGGGTTTCACGGCTCGGCAGCACTGGAACGGCAACTGCTCCATCTGGTGGGAACGGCTCCGGCTGGGTTGGGACCGTGGGTTTGCAGCTCCATCCTGCAGCGCAAACGGCGACAGCCTGGCCAGCCCGGCACAGCGTGGGGCTCCCAGCCCTCTGCCACCGCGTGACTGTCACCCGCTCGAGGCACTGTGTCCCCTGACCCGACGCCGCAAGGGCGGCCGAGGGAAAGGTACCATTTGAGAATGGATGCATGTAAAAAAGCGCCGAGGATGGAGCATTCCCCCTGCAGCCGTGCTCATACGCTACGATGGGGAACCAAAAGGGGACATGCTGGGGAGCAGCGCCCTTTCTGCCGAGCACCCCGGTGCTGAGGGGCTTCGTGCCGGGGCGTTTGGAGAAGAAGGCCGGCGCACGACCGCAGCAGCGAGCCGGGCCAGCCCCATGGACGTGGCACGCAGCTTCCGCGACCAAATCCCCACCGCGCCATGGGAGAGTCGCTGTGGGCAGGTGTCCTTAAATACAGCCGATGCGGCTGCTTGCTGGTTTTAAGCATATGGAATTACAAAGGTTTAAAGGGAGGTGTCACGGGAGCGCGGCTCAGCACGGGGCAGGGGCGGGAGTTTGCAGCCTGTGCCGGGCTCCGCTGGTCAACGGAACAATCTTAATATTTAGGGGAAAAAAAAGCCAAGGAGCAAAGATAAAAGCAGAAGGAACTGCTTTCACTACAGGTTTGGTTCAACAAAGTAAGCCTGGTGTGAAGCGGTGGCGTGGGGGGGCTGAGCGGAGCGAGGTCCGGCTCACAGCTCTGCCCCCGCGGCTGCCGGGGATTCAGCAGCCCGCCACCGTTTCGTCCGACGTCAAACACTTCTTGCTTCTTCACTATAAATAGATAAACAAGAGAGGACTGCAGCACCCTAGGACTTGTAGAAAGCTTCCAGCTTCTGTACTGGAAAAAACAGACACAGAAATGCAGGAAAAAAAAATAATTTATGTTCAGCATTTAAATTTCTGTGTGAGTTTTTGCTGGCAGCCTGGGGAGAGCGCGGAGCGACGAGGCTGTACGGCGGGACTCGTCTCCAAATTGATGATCTGAGATGTGCTTAGACATCATTGACTCCGTACATTTGTCCAGGGCCAACTCAAATGAGCTCCAAAAGGGGTCATAACGCCCAGCTGCTGGTCCTCAGATGTGTGATGGGAGAGGTGGCCCGAGCCAGCCCCGCTGGCCCTGTGGCTTGGGGCTTGCGGCTGGTTTCCGTGCCATCCTACACGCCTGATGCACGGCACGGAGACACGCAAACAAGCGGAGATGCTGGATGGAGAGGGGAAGAAATACTTGCTCGCTTTCTAAGCGTGGCACTTTTGTATCACCGCGAATCGGCATAACTACAACTGGCAGTCCTTATTTTAAAATATGGGCATTTCTCTGGTGGAAATGCTCTCCTCCACTGTTCCCTTCAGCTGAGAGCTGCGAGTGTCAATACATCAGCACTGAAGGCCGCTGAGTGCCTAGAAATAAGGCGATATCATTTCCAAAAGTAAGTGACCACCAGGCTGCCGTTAGCTCTGCCAGCGCAGAGGGAGAGACGGCTTTTTGCAACTCTGATTTACTGGCAATTGTTGGGAAAGAAGCAAGCAAGAAATGAAAACCCAATATTTCCATTACAGTTTACTTAATAAAAAAATATTGTCGGAAAGTCAGACATCATAAAACGCCCATCTTCTCTCTATATTTACAGGGTCATACAATAACTTGAGCCAGAGCAGTGATCAATTTAAAACAGCCCTTTGCAATTGAAGGCACGGAGACATGAGCGCTCAATATCCCCAGGGCAAACCAGCAGCGGCACCTCGCCAGAGTGCCCCGAAAAGGGCCAGGCTGTTACAGCAACGGGAGGAGGGCAAAGCCCCCACAAAAAGTCTGCTCACGAAGAGCTCTGCAGCGGGATTCTGTTTCTGAGAAGCCGTCTTGAACACCGAGCAACTTCTCCTCCAACGTGCCCAAGAACTCTTCTGCATCATCCATCCTGCCCGCTTGCGAAACACCTTCTCTCGTTGATAAGGAGGATATTTTTAACCTCAAGCTCCTGCCTTATGGCCAATCCATCAGGCAGCAAGTGCTGCCTATGCAAAAAAAGATCAGTTCTGGCTGGGTGGTTTCTCCTCCCCTTCCCACACACCTCCCTCTCCTCTTCCCCAGCTTTACAGCCCCTTCCTCGCCTTCTTCTGGTCCTTCCCCTCTTCACTTCTGGTGCTGCAAAAGTCTTTCATGTTGCTGTAGACAGCGTGGCCTCGGTGCTAGGGGACAGTCCTGGAGGAGAGGGGCTGCGGAGGACCACATCCAACCCCCCTGCTCCAGCGTTTTCCCCCTCCCACCATCCGTGCCAGGCGCTCTGCCCCATGGACTGTGGTACCTGGGGGAGTCCCCCACCTTCCATGAACCTGCACCGGTTTCAGCTTGGTGTCCTGCCTCCTGCTGAGTCAACATCCCCCAAGGAGACGCCTGGCCCATGGGCTGTGGGTCTATGCTCCACCTCAGATGCTAAAGCTTTGCTCCTGCTGTGGTCCCAGAAAACAGCTTTGGCAGCTCTGTATGTTCAGCTTTGTCAGAAGAACTGAGTCATTTCATGTACGAGTCACTTTGGGCTGTGTCTACATGAGCTTCCTTTAAGAGAAGAACGTTCAGGCTGCTGCCGAAGGAGATGTAAAGGCAATCGCTGAGGTTGTGCGGAGAAATAAAGGCTCATTTTCCAGGGAGGGCCATTCCCTCTGGGTGCACTAAGACCCTGGAAGATGTCCATCAGCAATGGCTTGGGCTGCAAGCAGCAGCAGGTACAAGCCTGTGGCATACTAGCAAGTCAAACAAAATGACGCTTCTTCCCTCCTGAAGCCTGCAACCTGTCCTCCAGAGACATTTAAAGATAAGAATGTGCTGTTACAAAAGGTAAAATACAATTTAGAGGCACGCGATGCTGGGAAAAACAGCACCTGGCACCTGCCTGAACCTCCCCGTAGCAGCGAGAAGTTCCAGGGAGCAGGAGGGGCACTGCTGGAAAGTCAAACCAGCACTTGTGCCGGAGTCAACCAGGGTTTGTTATTTCTCAGTCGATAGTTTAATCTATTTTAATGATTATCAATACTGATGCTGCGTGTAATCACCTTGTCTGATACAATTGCTAGAATCTAAAGGTCAACTTGATTTTAATGGTTTATCATTAGGAGTATTATTTAGTCAGATTAAACTGGTCTTAATTCCTCCGCAGTCATTATTTAAAAGCTGTTTGGAGCACATTACAGCAACCCCCCTCATCATGATAGGAATCAATGCCCCAGCTCCATACCGTGGATTTTCAGCAGCATCTAGCAGGCACCCACATGGATGGACACTGCAGAACTACAAGCTCTGAATATCCATGAACCATCCCTACCACCATTAAAATTTCCTTAAAAAACACGACACCAGCTCTCCCGGTGGTGACGGGGCTTTTGGAAGGAAGCACCTGGCTCTCACCCGGACCTTGGCGCTGCAGCAGGGTGGCATGGCTGCTCCTTGCCTGGCTGGGGACCAGCGCTGCCGCTCTCCTCCCTCCACAGCGGCGCCGCGCTCTGCTGCCCTGCTCACTGGGACCAGCAGCCCTACCCACCCCCTCCCATGGGACTGACGTCCTTCACGCGCAGAGCATGGATTTCCCAGCCTTCTGCCCTCAGGAAACCAGGGGAAGCACATCCTGCCCCTCTGCGCTGCCCTGGGGAGGCCACGTCTGGAGCAACGTGTCCAGTTCTGGGATCCCCAGTTCCAGAAGGACAGGAACTGCTGGAGAGAGTCCAGCGGAGGCGTACGGAGATGATCAAGGACTGGAGCATCTTTCCAATGAGGAAAGGCTGGGAGACCTGGGGCTGCTCTGCCTGGAGAAGAGCAGACTCAAGAGGGATCTCATCAGTGCTCAGCAATAGCTACAGGGCGGGTGGCAAGAGGGTGGGGACAGACTCTTTCCAGTGGTGCCCAGAGACAGGACAAGGGGCGACGGTCACCAACTGGAACATGGGAAATTCCATCTCAACATGAGGGAAAACTTCTTTCCTTTGAGGGTGGCAGAGCACTGGCACAGGCTGCCCAGAGAGGTGGTGGAGTCTCCCACTCTGGAGACATTCCCAACCCACCTGGACGCCACCCTGTGCTCCCTGCTCTGGGTGACCCTGCTCTGGCAGGGGTTGGACTGGGTGATCTCCAGAGGCCCCCGCTGAACCCCACCAGTCTGTGACTCATGCTGCTGGGGGACTTGCCTGCGTGGACCCACCATGCCCCAGCTCCGTTGGGTGCCATCAGCTCTCAGCAGCCGTTGGCCCAAGCGTTTTCCATGTCTTTTCCTTCTTATCCATGAAGTCTTCTTTGTTAGCTGTTACCGGAGTATAACACACGTCATTTGGAGCGACCCAAACAGATGTGGGCAACATCCCTCAGGTTCTTAGTGTTCCCTCAGCTAAAGCTCTCCTTAACTTAACCTGCAGCTTCTTACACACAGATCTTTAACTCTGAACTTCAACATCCATAAACTCAAACCATCACGGATGTGATAAGGCATGAAAAACGGCAGGGACAAAGCAAGCGGCACAAGGCACAGCCGCTGTTCTTCTCCAGCGTAAACATTCCCTGTTAGGAAAAGGCTATTTCATATCCGTAATAACTTCTGCTGTAACCAACAGCAGCCTTCTCTTGCATCTCTGAGGTTACGGAGCAATAAGTGAGCAAATCGTGATGGAGCAATTAGAAAAAGAGGGGGTTTTGCCCAGTCGTGGACATTCTTGTCTGGGATTTTTGTATCTACAGACAAAGCAGTGACCTTGCACCGGTTTAGTCATAGCCCTGGTGGCAGAGAGAGACATGCCGTGGGCTTCTGCTCCTTCAGCCTGAAAACAAGCTTGTTTTTCTTGTTGTGCTTCTGGCAGAGCTGTAAACAACCCCCCTCTCCATGGCATTGTACTAAAAACCTTGTGGGAGCATCTTTTGTTGCTTCCACACGATGCTGCAGACCTTAAAAGCCAGTTAGTAGGAAACAGGGAATGAGAGCCTGGAGCTGCCCGCAGCGGTAGCTTCTGCTCCATGCTTCTTGCTAGATGAACCAACTTTCTTTCCTCTTAGACTAATAACACATGTTTTGTCAGTGAGAATACAAGCAGAAATTTTGAAAAAAGTTAAATTCCAAGAGACGGTCAGAAGTGGCAAATTAAGTACATATTTTTCTTATTGAAACAAGTGATTAAAGGCGATGCGTAATGGCCAGGAGTAACTCCATTCCTGGAAGAACCTTCTGTAGAAGACGAAGAACTATGTCAGCTAAATTATTTGATTAATGTGTTTAAAAATAAAGCCCCAAAGACATGTTAGATGTTGCCTTTAGTTAATGAGATTTCCATGATAGTTAAAAAAATAAAATTAGAAAACAATGCTGTTAATCTTGGATTACATGCAGCATGAGGGAAGAATTAGTAGCATAAAGCGAGAAGATTAAGACACTTTGCTTTCCAACAAAGTAGCTGTGAGAGAAGCTACATGCCGTATTTCCCCGTCTGAGATTAATGAGTAGTCCCTGAGCTGGTGTATCCAGGCACAGCTCTACCTTCTCCTGACACGGCAGGGTCTGGTCCAAGGAAAATAATGACGGGATGAGCCCAGGGGTGACAAAGACCCTACGTCCTAATAGGTGACAGGGAACAGCAAGGACAACCACGTATTTGATCAGCTCTGGCAGTCAAAGAGCTAATTGGAAATAACATTTTCTCCAGCAGTATCCAGAAATAACAATTTCTCCATATTCACTTAACCCATATACTAAATATTACATATATATGAACCATCAATGAATAACTACCATTGCTTTACATTTACAAAGTTAAATTATTTTCCATTACAAGTCTCAAATTAAGTCACAGTAACTTTACATGCCCTATATTTGGCTGTTCTAATAAAAAGCAGTATGAAGCGGGGACAAAAAAAGACATCGCGAAATAGGGTTACTTATAGCAATACAAGGGGAAACAATCTTTAAAGAAATCACGTAGGAAGAAATTCTAACTGCATTAAAAAGTAACAAGTCATGGTTTCCATCACCAGCCAGGCAAGAGTTTGATAATCGCCCGTGTACCACATACAAATCTGCAAGTACGACAAATCGCATTTTAATTTCTGTACTGAAAAGGTTAATTTCTAACACCCACTACTCGCTTCAGGAATCAGGGGAAACTTGTTCGCCCTAAGTTCACACTGAGACCAATAAAGGAACCGACTGTGCTGGGGCAGATCTGGCACAAGCCCTTGGCGTCTCACGGAGCTGTGAAAGGTTTCAGCCGCACTTGGCTTTTCACAACGCCGCCTCACAAAGCGTCTTTTTGGGGAACCCCGAAAATTCCCTTTGCAGCATTCCTGGCACTGCCACAACCACCAGCAGCGGCGCGGGATTGCCACGCGGTATTCGGCAGGATCGCCAGCCACCGGCAGGGCTTTATCCGTGCCACCCACACCAGTCACGCGGCAGCACCCAGCCCATTTCCAGCAAGAACACGGAAGGCAGTTACTCACCTAAGCTACTGCTGCCACAGGAGCTGAAATTAACTTTCCATGCACAGCAGCAGCGAGCAGGCTGCCCCCCACCACTCCAAAAACCCCCCTGCAGGGTTTTATTGGCGCTGGGCGAAGTTCTATAAAAGTTCAGAGAAAAATGCTTTTTAGCATGCACTTTTGCCACCAGTTTAGATACGATCAATTGCACTTATTATTATTTAAAAATAAACTATTTATTAGTTTTCATTGTTTAAAAACAATTTCAATCGTGCCGCTTTAACAGTTATCTCAAAGGAGCTCCACAATAAGCCCACAAATGTATAAAATCCTCATACTGACTGTTTTAAAAAAGACAACTGCTTGGTTCACAAACTTATTTACTGAGGAGTGAATCATTATCCATACATTCAATGAAACACTAACAAGACGTTTATTCTTTGAGATAATTTCATTGGAGTTTTCTTCAAACACAACACAGTTTTGCAAAAAAACCTCCAATGGCAAAGTACAGTCTCCTTAGCTTCCTTTTTCTTTTTTGTTTGTTTTTCCTCTGTGGTACTTATCTAAACCAGAAGCTTCCAAAGAAAATGCATGTTGCACAAAAACATGTATTGCATGGGGTATAAGATGACGTACAGTATTTATAATCCTTGGAACACACAGGTATTTATGTATAAATGCTTCAACTCTTAAAAATAACATGCACAGTGATACTCTGCAATGAGCTGTTCATAAGGCTCCCACCAGTTTTTCATCAATAACGGATCCTCTGCGCTGAAGTTACTTAATTACAGGATATTTTTTCTGGTGACACGTACAGAATTGAGTATGAATAAAAAAGGGCAAACCATACCACACAGCGCACCCGGACGGAGCAGTCTGTAACTCCAGGCTGGGTTCAAGGCACAGGGGGAATCTTTTCAAACCAGCCACGCTGCGGTTAACTAGATGTACACGTTCATCTGAAAATAAACAGTCATCCCACGATATGCGCCGTATCACGACGTCAAATAAATATTTCTACAGCAGCCATTGCTGTGACTCCAGATCAAACTTTGGTGAGAAACAGCTAAACTCAGGGGGGGAAAAAAAAAAAAAAAAAGCCAGGAAAAAAAAAATATCTCTCTCTCCTGAAACAAGACAGTAAATATTAAATATTTTATTATTGGCGTGTCATTTGTAAGTAATGACAAATTAATGACAAAATAAATAATAAAAAATAAGTAACAAATGTGGTCCCTAAGCAACTGCTTGTCAAAGTCATCCAAGAGCAAAATCCAGCGAAGCCAGGAGCCAAATCCAGCCCGACACTACGCAGCCTCCTCGTTCACCAGCAGCGGTTCCACCTCCAGCGCTACCAAACCCGACGGCCTGTCCTTGTGCTGACGATACAGGAGGAATTGCACAGTCACCTGTTATTTTTGGGTAAGGAAGCAATTAACTAGGATACAGAGGTAGCGTTTGCAGTACTCGCTTTCAATTAAAACCAAAATAAGCCGTACAGAATAAAAGCAGCCATCCATTTAGTTCTGGCACAGGCTCTGAATACCACAGTCCGCAGAGGAAAGCTTAAAACTTGCTGTGTCTAATTCATGTACTGTAGCGTAAGTATTATCCATTTATTTAATCCTAACTGTGGAATTTTCTACATTAGCATATAACCTTTTCCAAATCCTGCTTAACGCTCATTTTCAGGACTTCTTTATGGCAAAAAGTTTAATCACGTTTTACTTGCAACACTAGAAAAGGCGACACACCGAAAAATTCTAACTCGAAACTTCAGCTCCTCCTTGGTTACGCGGCTCAAACACACGTGAACATTTCCTTTACTACCTCACCCTCCTGCATGTAAGGGTCCCAAGTGTGAAATTCCTTAGGAGCAGTATAGGAACAAGGTTCATCCAGGAACAACGTGGAACCAAACATATTGCCCTGCACGGCTCCAGCCTTGGGGGTCTAAACACTGCGGGCTGGGCTGAGGGTGGATGCTGGTAAGGAAAGGAAGTTATTAAAAACTTCCCTTAGCAATAGATCAGCAGGGCCCAAACAGCAAAGAAAATTCTCATTTCCTGCAAAATTCTCAACAGTTTGATATTTACAGGCACTGACACGCAGACAACACTATGACTCAATATTTAATGCTGTTTTCAACACAGAATTGCGCAATTAGATGTAAATATTTATTTCTATTGTAAACCAGACCATTGGAAATACTGCTCATCTAAAACGAATTAACAAGTATGCACTTGTCCTTTTTCCTGATGGTTCCAGCCCTCAAACAACATTCTTGACTTTGAGCACAGATAGCCTTTAAATAAAAAAAAAATCAGGGGTGTGCATCTAGAACGGACAGCAGACTCCTTACCCTTCAGAATTTTCACTAGACAGTTGAGTTTTATACTCGAGTACTGAATTTGATACAAACCACTTTGTTTTCTGATAGAGACGCCATTTTAAGATATAAAGGTACTGTACAAACCTATCCAGCTATGCCTTTCCCATAAGTATTCTATTCTATTCTATAAATATGCAGAGCATCTTACAGAATAAAGACTCTGTAGTGGCAGTAAATGGATATGGAAAGGCGGTGGAAGGCAGAAGCCTCCATTCACCAAGGCAAAGCACCACCAGCCAGCGAAGCAGCAGCTCTCTCTGCAGGGCAGGGCTTAGAGCTCCTCCTTTCTCCGCTCACTTTGGGCACTTTTTTGTCTTCTTCTAAAAGACGGAGCGACTTCAGCAGCAGACTCTGCTAAACCCAGCATGACTTGCTGACCAACCCCGAGGAAGAAAGTTTTGAGAACAACAGTGGACGGGTGGAAGCAGATACAGTAGATGCAGTCAAGCCTCCAACATGGAAGCACGTTTAAAGGTCTGTGGTGTAGGAACAAGCCGCCATCTGCGTACCCAGGTACCTTGTACAAAGTCCAATGTATGCTCCCACGTGTTCAGCTTTCACAGAGCCTGCGTCACCACTACTGTTACACTGAAAAGCCCATTTGAAAAAAAGAAATACTTTCTCTGGGAGGAAACCTGATCTATAGAACTCGACCAGGAACGCTTTAGATCGGTTAAAATAACTTGGCTGGTAGACAAGGGTTGTGAGAAGTTTGAGGCTAGTGTATGTAATTATTTAGAAAAATAAGGNAAAAAAAAAAAAGCAGCTTTCTGGGAGGCCTGGGTGAACGAAGAGGAAATTCTCCACATCCTAGGCAGAGCCCCAAGAATTATCCCACCTGCCGAAAGCTTTCCAGCATCCCACCTCTGAGGCCCCCCAGCCGAAGCCTAGACCGGATTTCCGGCAGAGACAGCAGGTCAGCACTCCGTTTTCCGGGGAATGCTTTCTTCTTAGTGCTGAGCAACTTAGTTTTATAGCATATACAGCTACCACTTAAATTTCCTGCCTTTTTCTTTTTTATAGGCCTTACTGTACTCACAGCTGAGCACCTCTCCATGTCTTAATAGTTGCACTGGTGGAAAAATCCACTGTGAATTGGGAAGGAAACTTGCTGAAATCACACTGTGGGCTTGGGACAAGCCTGGGCTGTAGCACTGTGCATTGCCACTCTTAGCCACCAAGCTGGCAACAGCAACAGAGCTTTTCGGGAGGAATAAATTACAAACACAAGCTTTGTAGAGCTTATCAAACACTATTTCCAGAATATGTTTTTGTAGCATATGTACTCAGCTGCTCATATTTTTTAAATAAAAGCTGAACCGCCAAGACTATTTAATATAGAAACCGATTTGCTGCTCAGTCTGACCTTCTGGGGGAAACTTTTAAGACCTAAGCATGCAGACGGCCCAAAGTGGAGGAGACAACCAAACTGGCTCCTCAGAGTAAAGTTCACGACAGCCACTGAGCTAGTGTGTCAAATTTGTTTCATTAAATGAAACAATTTAATGACAATACAAAAAACCAAAACAGTTTTGAGACCAAAGTGGGTATTTACGGGAGCGCAGAGAAGTTGTGTGTTTGGCTGGGAAACTCCTGGATGAATTGTCAGGTCAGACATTCCTTGCACAGCGTAATTACATTACAAAGCACGATGTTTTGTAGAAGTACATAATGGATTCCAAGTGGCTGCCCTGCAAATCACAAAAGGTGCAAGAGAAGAGCCCGTGTACAACAGCTTGGCTCTTGCTGAACATACTTTGGCTATCAAGTAACAACCTGGCTACACTTAATGAAAAGAAGTACGCGGGGAGGATTTAAACACAGTTCTCTGACAATAGGGTGATGTCAAATAAAAAAAAATACAAAAAAAAAAAGGCAAAAATCTCGGTAAAGGGTTTTGGATGAACTAAATACAAAGCAGAGTTGTTTGGGTTTGGTGGGAGAAGGGGGGGAGGGAAGCAGGGTGGAAGAGGGTGGCAGACTTACAGAAAAGGACAAAGTTTTCTGGAAAAATTTGCACTAGATTCAGTCTCCTAGAAACAGCGATGGCTGCTACTCAGTGTCCAAGAGCAGGACTGGTCATCAACTGATTTGAAAATACGTAGTATTGCATCCTTGTGTACAAGCAAAACGTTCAGCAACCGTGCACATAAAGCGAAGGTCTGCTCAGGTTCACCGGGGAACCCTACCGCAGGCACCCCATCAGCTCCACTTAAACCCTGGGCTCTGTGGTTTCCTGAGAAGCTCCTACCACCTTCCTCTGCAAAGCAGCAGCTGGAAGGAAAGGCCTACAAGAAAAGCAAATCACATCTAATTTAGAATTCAAACATGTAATGCTATGAAACTCCTCTTAAAATGAAAAGGAGGACAATTCATACTTTGCAAACAATCGCACACTTCCATTATTTATTGGAAATAACGGGCTTATTGTGCAACCAAATAATGTTAAAACTGTAGACACCAAGGAAACGGGATGATGGTGTTATCCTGTTAAACTGAGCTGAAACGACTCCAGTGTAATCCTGCACTAAGAAATGCTGGAGCTGCTGTTCCAGCGATGATCAGGAGTCCATTTGTTTCTAAAAATAGTCAATGCCAGCCGTGTCAGATGGAAGCAAAAGAATACTGCAGCAGACACAGAGTAAGTGAACTCTTAATCCTTGCTTGGACCTTGAGAAATGAGAGCTTATTTTCCACCTAATGAAACTCTGGACACTACCAGGAATAAAGTCGACTAGAATTAGGCAATTTCTGCAACTACTCCTCAAAAGAGAGACTCTGTTACACAAATGACCAATTATGAAACACCTCCCTCTTCAAAATTACGACTTTTTGGTTTAATTCCTCTGTTTTCCAAAACTCAGGTGATCCTGTTCTTCCTCTTCTGGTCTAGCATGACATATCAGTTTGTTAGATTTTTGATTTTCTTGCTTGGCAAGAGACAGTAATGAAGCTCTCTTTAAAAGCTTTGGCTTCCATACCTTCAGGGCTTCTCAAAGCAGGAGGTCTGCTTTTGTTTTCTCTTGATTACAAATACTTCATACATTTTCAGCTAACACTATATACTTGACTAGATTCCTGTAAGCTCCTCAACCTGATTTGGAAGCATCTGCTTTCAATATAATTTGAACTGGAGGACTATTAGCAAGATTGGATTCAGACTCCAATCAAGACAGAGCTCAGAAATGAATGTCATGTGCACACTGGCACTGCGATCCCGGGGCAGGGCTCGGAGAGGGGGGAGGTTTGTGGCCAGTATAGAAGTTTCTTTTCAGAGCACACCATAGAAAGGCATCTGCAAATATACACATAACGTACTGTAAGGGTCATCAAGATCAGATTCTAGGGGGTTTGGGGTAAATAAATACTGGCAGGTTTGTGTTTCCAGCTGGGGGGCTGGGGGTGGAAGAGAAGAGTCACGGAACGAAAAGCTCGAGCGCCCACGCCAGCCCCACGGCTACCAACCCCGAACCCGGCAAAGGAAATGGCATCGTCTCACCAAAGACTGAACTACAACGTGTTTCCAAATGGGCCACAAACCGCAGTTTAGTCTCAACCGCCGCAGAGCAGTATTGTCTTCTCACGACGCGGAATGTTTTACGAAACTGCCCACTTAACTGGCCGTGGCTGGAGAGGCAAAAAAACACAGATGGCTGTTCTGAAAGACAGTATAATTTAACTGTCCATGCGAAGGCCGGGGTCGGCTGTCCCATCGCTAGTCTAATTGGAGTGGCTTGGGAAATTACTTTAATCAGAAAGAGGAGACTGATGCCTGGGAATCATAACTTCTGGAACTGTTCCAGGTAAATCTGGTAAAGAACTTCCTTTTAATATGGAACGGATTAACACAATATGCTTCAGCACAGTCCTGAAATCACTCTTGATTTTATCCCATTTTATAGTTTGAGTTCAAGGAGCTAAGTACCAAGACGCTTTCAGACACAAACCTAAAATTCTTACTTCAGGAAAAAATCAGAAAGTTTCCTCTTTGTACCCTTTTAAGTGAAAACACAAGCTATAGTAACAAGACAGGTGACTGTAAACCTATAGCGAACAGTAAAAACCAAGTACCACCATATGACTGTTCACTAGGCTTCTAAAGCAAAACTACAATAACACTTTAAACATTTTGCTTTAAATTTCTTGATCGCAAAACGCTTAGGTTCAATCTAGAAAACCACAACTAACAATAACTAATATACCGAGGGCATCTTCTGTATGTCCCCTGAATTTAAGAACAAAAAAAATTGTATTTTAAACAAAATTAATTTGCTCCAGACTTCAAGAAACCAACATGCTCATCTAGCTAATTGTGTAGCTGCTTAGCCCTTAGCACCACCCAAGGAGCGCAGCTACTGGTTTTCAGAGGTCCCATCTGATCAACCCGTCTGATTTTGCCCCAAATCCTGTAGTTAAGGGTAGCTGCAGCATTTCTTTCTTAAGCACTATTTTCTGAAACAAAGTTTGCCAAAACCTCTCTGTTTGTCTCTGACGTTCGTGCAGTCTTGCAATAACACTTGCAATTTAACCAAATTCTCAAACCCATAATTCCATGTTTGCATTTAAAAACAAGCGGGTTTGGGGTTTGTTTTGATTTGTTTGTTTGGGATTGTTTTGGGGTTTTTTTACATTTATCAGACAGCAAACCTAAGAAAAACAAAACAATATGCACACCACCACACCCCCCCTCAAAACTTTTAGTATACTACATATTGGCTACAAAACATAATTCAACTTATGCAATGTAGCTTTAATATAGATATTTTCTATAAACTTTTATTCTTATCAGGAAATACTATTGTAAAAAGCATAAAAATTATTGTTCAGAAAGAAGATTTTATAATCAGGTTAGAATCATAGAGGAAAAAAATATCTTAATTTTTACAAAAAGTTCCACAATTTCTGATCTACTTACTAACAAGCCTATCCTGAGAAACTCTAGCTGAAACAGGGAAAAGGATACAAAAATGTCTAGAAACAAAACGCCAAAGCTGCCAATGAGCCATGGGAGATGGTGTATGAAGTAGAGGGTCCGGAAGGACTGGGTAGCTGGCATCTTTAGAACAAGGCTCAGTCCATACGTACAGTTTCCCATCATGGCTAACACAAAAAGCAGGTAAGAGGTGCCTTCTGTTGATTTTCTTCGGAACTAAACACAAGGAAGTTTTAACAAATACAAAGAAATGTTAAAACATATAGCAAATATTTAACAAAAAAAAAGTTAACACAGTAGCCAGTTACAGATAATTTTGTCATTTCGTACTACGACACATCCAAAGACTTCAAGCATTCTTGTCCATCTCTTTCTGGGCTCTGAATCCTCCGAGCTTAGTACTTTCAGCCCGTATCACTGAAAACTACTGAAATTTTAACAGTTCTTAGAAACCGCTCCCATTAATGTAATTGTTATGTAAGTGCAAAGCAGCAAGGATGCTCTGCTTCCAACTGATATTTAGTTGTTAAAAAAAATCTGTTGCCCTAGCAGTCTGTTTAGTACACCTTTTCGGAAATACTGTGGTATTCCAGCTGTGAAGGAAAAGGTAGAGGGGGAATAGGAATAGGCTTGGAAATGAACTAATCATTTCCATCATCAGTTAAAATGCCTGTAATACAACTGGCAATGTAAAACCTTCAGGTCTTTTGTCATGTGAGGGGTTTTTTCTTAATATACTGACAGTGAAGAGGCTGTGGGGGGAAAAAAAAAAAAGAGTCAGTAGCAGCATCTTTATAAAAAGGGGCTAAAATTCTAAAATAATTTTCCTCTAATTCTAACTTTTGACCCCACAGATGATTACTAACTTTGGAGAAAGAAAAGGGGAGATATCACTTTCTCATGATAACAATCACACAAAGCATGTTTCTGCTCATATCTGATAAATCCAACTGTAAACACTTCCTCCTCCCTGGCCATTCAATCCTCTTCCATCAAAGCCCATAATTTTCCTAAAATACTCACCAACCTCTTCTGAATGGGAAAGATGCCTTATTTTTTTTTCTTTACTGTTTTAGAAAGTCACAAAGGCAAAGTAGGCTTTTGAGTTCAAGAGGGCTCGCTGTTAGGGAGAATCCAACATCTCAAGCAACAAGAGAGTATTGTGTAAAATACACAAGTGTACTTAGCCAAAACCTACTTACATTTTTATAAAGCTGAGGAAATCTACTTCCCAAGTAAAACACACAGGATATATAGCCACAAATGAAGCCTGACATTTCAATCATATCAAGAGAGTTCTGAAAAAGAAAGGCACATATATTTTGGCAAGAATGTTTTCAGGCATTTCAGAGGATTAAACTGAGAGTCCACGCTGGCTGACTTTCTGGACAGAACTTCTTTCAAAGCAGTTCAGTGCTGCTCTTCAAATGAACAAAGGTGACTATAAAGGGTTTAATCTTTATTTCACCACAATGCACGCTGCTGCGTCATAGCCATGACTGAGATCAAAACTAGTGCCGGGCTTTAGGATACGACACTAATATCAATCCCGTCCTCCTGCTAAAAAAGCCTGGGCACAATAATTCAAACCGAAACTAAGAACTGTAGCTACAGCCACTGAAAAAAATGAATCATCCTGTCTGGAGAAAGCAAAATACTCATTTTTCACAGTTTAAGAGTTGTTAGTTTTCTCACTCTAGCTGTGTTTTGAAAATAAGCTGCTTCCCTGCTGGGCAATGTTGCTGGATTACAATTATTTTACTGGCATTAGTATGAAGGCCAGAAAATTGCTAGAACAGCCTGTGAACTTTCCTGCTGAAATGACAGCAGCAGCAGGTACAATTGTAATTTTCCACTTTTATTGATTTCACTTGTGACCGCGCAGTCGCGACGTGGATGCCTACAGTACTCGACACAAGAGAAACACAACATGTAGACGTGTTATTCGCAGAGCAGCACATCCTAATGACCCAAGGGACAGAATAAGCCCGAAACACAGGAGCTGCTAAAAGAAGCAACTTTATAACTTGTTTATTTTGGGATGTATGGGCTATAGTTAAAATATCCACATAGTGCCACATTTCGGATTTCTAAATCATTGTTATAAACGTCATCCAAATTTCTTTAAAGCTCAGAGTACACGATCTTCTCAAGACACTTTTGTGTGGGATTTTTTTTGGAATGGAAGCAGGTAAAAACTTACAGTACTCCTTTCGACTACTGTCCTCTGGTCTTGGTTTCTTAGTAACAGCTGACAGGGTAAAATAACACACAGTGCTGTACACACCACGATCCAGGTTAGACAGAAATTCTTCAGGCTTTTGCTGCCTAGAATGACATACAAATTAGCTGAAAAATAACATCTGCTGTTGATTTAAGGTTACTTTTTGTTTGCAATATGAAAATGTAAATGTAAAGGTACAATTTCGTGTATCTTTTTCTTGGCAGCAATGCAAGTCCACCTTTTTCCCCTGGGCTCAGTGCCCACCCCTCCTCACTACCACAGCCGTGCCGTGTCGTCGTGCCACAACTGAGGGCAGCAGTGCCGGAACAGGAAGGGAACTCCTTAAACGGGCATTGCTACCGAGAGAGAAAATTTTCATATTTGGCTTATCTCCTATATTAACTCCTAGTAGTCTGCTATTAAATAACAGCTGATAAACAGAAAACTGATAAGTAGAATAGAAAGTAACAGTTGCTTTCAGCCCGTCTTGATTAAAAACTGCAAAAGCAAGGATATTTGAAATTTAAATTAATAAAAATATCTTTAAGATAAATATGTAATCTAAGTGCTCTGCTGGACCAACCTCCACGTCCACGGTTAGCTAGGTATCGAGCCTTACTGAGACTCACATACTCAAAGACACAGACTCCACCTAGGAAGTCTCCATAGACACCTTGGAGACAACTTGGAAACGGCAGACAACCCTACAGAACCCTGGAGCTACGCTGTCTTCGGTATCGACACGATGCTGGCAAAGTCCTGCGGTCACTGTTACCAGTGGGACAAACTGCTGCATGGCACCAGTGAGCCTGTCCGAAAGACCTGTAGTCTAAATAAAACAGACTTAGTAGTGCTGTTCCACAGGCTGCACTCTGAGACGCAAAACCGACCAGCTTGACCAGCGTAACTGCTCCAGAAGCGGGTATCGAAAAGCCCTCTTTTATGGCTTTTTTCACAGCAAAAAAAGCCTCCCTCTCCAGCTACGCAAACCACGGAACTGGAACAGGCACCAGCAGTGAAAATGTACAAAAGCCTGTGTACAGACCTTTCTGTCTTCTATTTCAGTCAAAACGGTAGACCCTTGGTAGGCTGAACCTACTGCCAGGATTTTATGAAGCCCAAACTCAAGTAATTTCCTTCTCCTTTAATATGTTTTTTAACTATACGTATTGAAACAGAACACATGAAGATGTCAGGATATTTTATGCTATAAGCAAATAAAGTCCCGTTTCAATCAACATGGAGGAAACTAACTAAACCACACAAAGAAATAATGTTTGCTTTCAACTTATACATATATTTAGATAGCTGTAAGCAGATAGTAAAACCATGGGGTAAGTTAAAATATGGAACCAGATTCCGCAAAACTACTGCATTTTTTTATGGCTGCATAAATTGAAAGTACTGCATGGAAAATATTTACAGATATTATGTGGGTAAGGAAAGAGAAAGGCGGAAAGGAAGAGAAGAGGCAGGATTTTCCCAAGAGCCAGAGAAAACTGGAAGCAATAGGCCTAACAACTTCAACCAGAATTCCTGCACTCTGTTTTTTGATCCCTCTGAAAAAACTTCCATTTAAACACTGTAGAAGACATCAAGGTAAAGAGCGGGCTACATTATGGAGAACACTTCAATCATCGAAAAACCTTACATTTTGTCATCTTCTGATTCTTGAGCTTGTAGTAGACAAATTGTGAAATCATAATTACGTCCATGTTAACATAAAAAATGGCAGTGACAATCTGAAAGAGAAGATAAATTTGCTTGTTCAGTATACAAATAGTTCAAAATACCTCAACTTAACTGCATGGAAATGTTGCTTCATAATCATAATGTGAATGACAAATGCCAAAGCACTGCCAAAAAAAAAAAAAGGCAAGCATTTTCACTACAAAACAAGTTCGACTGCTGCAGATGAATGCGGTGTAAACCTTATGCAACAGGGACTTGCTGACACAATTGCAATAGCTGGTCACTTTCCAGGATGCATAGTGCAAATTCCTACCTGGGCAGACTGATAAATCCTTCCTGCCCAGGAGCTTAAGTCTGTTCCACCCAGTTTTCCAGCACTTCGGAAGCTACTAATCTTACTCAGTGCTTCTTCCCTCATTAAGACAAAAATGACGTTCTCTCTTCCCCTGTTCATAATGGGGAGATGGAACGGTTAGCGCCACACGTGAAGCTGTAAAAGAGAAGGCGTCCCTGTCCACCTTTGGGTCCATCTCCAGCTTTTGAACACTTCTACAGGTGGCTGCCACATACCTCATTCTCTTTCAATTAAAGGTTTAAAAATAAAAACAGCA
The DNA here is from genome assembly GCA_013398295.1 of Chionis minor. Taxonomy (NCBI): domain Eukaryota; kingdom Metazoa; phylum Chordata; class Aves; order Charadriiformes; family Chionidae; genus Chionis; species Chionis minor. Next base: position 96,290 of record VZSF01009851.1, on the reverse strand, counting down.
GGTAAGAAAGCTTCAGACGCAATTAACGTACCGCTGACAACTACTGTTTCTTTCAGAGAAACCCTTCCCTTAATGAAGAAAATACATTTTCAAATTAGTCAAAGATTAACAGCTTTGAACTAGTATTTCTTTGTTAGTAAACAGTTTTTCTAAAAAAAAAAAAAAAGCAAGTTTCAAGGGTAGTAATCCCAAAACACATTGATCTATTACAAGCTAAACAACACAGCTTCCTTCCAGCCCTATTTCCTCTGCGAGCTTACTTTGAAGCTGAAGCTTAACTGAAAATTCCCCACTTCATTCATCATCGAGTAACACTCAGTAAGTCTCTCCAAATGTTAATTACAAGGGTGAAATGGTTTCTATAACACATAACAGCATCAATGTATGTACTTGGGAAATTATAACTTATTTTATGGATGGTAGATCGGCGAACAGAATACAAAATGACTTTCTTTCCCAGTACATACTTCACTGCGCAATATTAAGTGATCCTAGAGTTTAAAGAGGCAGCTTGAAAAGAATAAATCAAAAAGTAGGAATATCGACAGATTACCTGAATTGGCAGTTGATTTGTTAAATAGCAGCCTACGAAATTTGTAAGATCTCCAGCTATCCAACACAGCAGAAAGCCCAAAGACAGTGCTTGATCCACTCTTCCATTCTGACAGGCAATGTAAATTTGACTGGCACAAATTCCAGAAGTAATTGTAAAATAGTGTAAGCAAAAAATGTTTAATAAGCTCAGAAGTACATTTTTCAAAGTCTGAGTAAAGACAGATTAAAAGTCTAACCGCAAGAGACCTATCGCAGCAACACTCCACTTATCTTCTGAAGGACTCGGTATCACTATAGCTCACCGCGTCTTACTCCAGCATAACAAAAGGCTCAAATCGCAACCTCATTACTGCTTGCGTGCGCTCCTTTTTGTGGCCCGCACCAAAATATCATTTTCTGGACACCAGAACTACGCTGTAAGCATTTTATATACACCTGCTGTAAATATCAGCTTTTAGAATACTGAAATAAGAAAAAGACTGTTACTTAACACAGAAGCGCTAAGAATGAACAATGCTTCTAAAAGAGCTGACAAGGACACTTACGCCTCTACACTGGAAAATTCTTATTCAGATTCACAACAGGGACTATGAAGCAATGCCAAACATGAGTTCATTAGACATATCTTGATGAATCCCATGCCTACTAACATGACAGTTTTAACATCAAACCCCCTTTCAACTAATATTTCTGAAGCTCAACAGCTTACTAAGAGCAGTTTTATTTTGCTTGATTTCCACAGCCCTTTTACTAGTCCAGTAAATTACATCCCCCTTATGGGGACAGACTTTGGAGTCAATCCCATTTTGTTTCAGGCATTTTCACCTGCTGGGAGCATTTCTACTTCTTCGTTGTCATCTCCTACCTACATATTTGAAGCCTGAACCCAGTGCCAGCCACCAAACGCCAACTGATTTAGCGCCACCGAAGGGCGAACTCGTGTGCTGCTTCTGACCTTTTCAAAATCCAAATTTCACTGGCAGGAGCCAGCACAACAGCACTGGTGACACAGCATGTGGCTTAAATAAACACTGAGCCAGCTTCGGCGGCAAGTGTGCCTGCGCCGTGCACGCACATCGCAGGGTGGAGAAGATAAGAGGGAAGAGGTGATTTATTCTCATTTGCTCTAAGTGGCAGAGATTAGTGTCAAGTCAGTACAACAGAACAGTACATCAAGCTCATTTGTCAACCACTAAATATTGTTGCAAACACGAACAACATGCTTCTCTGGCATATTATATCTGTATTATGCAGATACAGAAACATATCCAAGATAAAATAAAAAAAGAAAAAAGGCAGCTTTTGAAAAAGGCTTCAGGCAAGATTACTCATGTTTGAATCTGAGGACTGCTTAAGACTTTAAACTTACGGTAGTGCAGCAAACAGAAAACAGACAATGGAAATCAGTCCTATGACAACGCTCCAATACTCCCACGCATTCTCGACACATTCTTCCAGGAGATGCCAAATCCATGGTGTTCCATTTATGCACAATCTCCTGTTCTCTATTGGGGAGATATTGAAAGCGCGTGTATACAGCTGAGAAGCCATCGTTCCTGGACCCAGATTCAATTCCAGAAGTTTATTTCTGCCTCCATTTTTACCCCATGCAAATCCGCAAATCCGTTTATCAATGCTGAATATCCTCTGTGAAAAGACCTCTGCATCCAGACGGATGCTTGATATCACAGTTATTTCCAATCTCATAAACGAACCTGCCAAATGCAAAGAAATAAATATAGCCAGTGTGAATAAGACACTAACTGTACAATGCTTGCTTATATTTATTGCTTGCAGAAGAGAAGTCAGACTTCCAAGAAAGAAAAATACTTTGTGGTCCATTGCATTCATTAGCCCTTGACAAATATGTAACACTCCAGATTTATATCACTGCAGCATTTCAGTCTGAGGTTGCGTTAGACAGAGACTGCTAGTTACGCTGAGGTGCCGGCAGTCTGCTACAGGGCAAAGTAAACCAAACAATTTATTTGCACTTAAGACCAAAACTCTGATTTTCGTGTTCAACATTATGCCAATAAAGTAACAGTACTTTCTTTAATGGTACTAGCCCGGATTCTGAACACTTTATTCATGCTGATGAAACGTAAACATAATGTTACTTACTCTGCAGCTCATTCCAGGACAATATTATGAAAAAGACGTCACTTCTGACTCAGATCCCAGAAGAGCTGGGTCTACTTGCTGCACACAGCCCATCAGACTAACTAGTGATTCAACAAACGGTTTGTGTGATTTAATACTCCAGAACAAAGACAGAAAGCATAAGAAACTTGCAAATGTAGGGTACTCCCACCCCCCAAATCCCCAGAATGAAGCACAATAGGACAATACGGCTTAAATTTGGAAGCAAGGGAGAGCTGGGTTTGACCTTTAAAAATATCTTCTTGCAGCCAGTTACAATAATTCTGGATATTTTTTGTTCCTACTGAAATAGCCATGCTATTTGAAACTTTAATATTTACTTAGAAGGCTAACCACTACAAAATTGAAGAAAATTTTAACAAAAATGCAGAATTACTATTCCTTGAAACTTCCTGCTGACAAAAACCAGCTGATTTCCCACTCATTCTGATGATAATTTAAGTCCCCTGAAGGTTAGTAATTCCTCACACAGAGGAGTTTTAAATCAACTAGCTATTAAGGAAAAAAGCTAGAGCAAACTCAGGGTTCAAAAAAACCAAAGTAAGTACTCTACCAGTAGGTTCACCTGTTTAGTATTTAAAGCCAGATGTAGGACCAGTAACAGGAAAGATGGTGAAAATTTCTAAGACCGTTTGGAACATCTCAGATGCACAGCAAATTCAGAAAACAGGAAGAAGTAATACTGAGGTATAAGAGAATCCCTCTAGACGAGAATAAAGTCATTTAATATCTCACAGACAACAGTCCCCAAAGGTCTGATGTTTGTGGCTGGGATTTTTCATGTTCTTCACTCCACATACATGGGGACAGGGCTCGGAAGGGCTGGCAGCGTATAATTTCCAACCACATAACTGGTTGGAGCCACCTTCATTATACGTCAAACTACTTTTGAATCTTGATAAAGTTTCACAAAGTTTGTTTTGTAGAGCATTATGCATCGTAAAGTGAGGACTCACTTTGTTAGGCGTTGAGAAACCTGCTTTTTCTTTTCATGAGACTTCAGGTATCCGCAGCATTACATGCTGGACCAAGTTTTCTGTAGAAACTGGCTGCCTCTGAAGAGAACTGTCATCATTGGACCTAAACCAATTAAATGATAAAAAAAGAACATGCATTCATACACTGAGACTTGACCTTAGCCTATTAGATATATTCAACTTAGACCAGTGAAGTTATTAGACTCTGTAGCCATCTTTGAAAACAAATTTTAAAGTTAAAAAGTCGTGAGTAATGTTTCAAGTAAGCTGTGCCGTTCTGGTCCTGTCCCTGCAGCTGAGCCAGGTTTTACCACCCACTAAAAAGAGAGAAACATCAAAGCACACATACTACTTAGGCAGCTTTTAGGCATGATCTTTCAAACATTCGTAAACACTGTAGCAAAACCCTTAAACATTTTCCTCAGCTTCATCCCAAAATGAGCAAAATGTCAGCTGTTAAAAAAAAAAAAACAACCCCCAAAAAAAAAGAAAATTGAACATGGTGTTTTAAAACCATGTCTGAAAAATTAGGTTTACCATGGTATTTAAAACCATGTATGAGGATCGTAACTGCAGTTGGACTCATGCATGCGAAAGTTCTCTTATAGATCAAGGACTATGCGGTAGCAAGTCTCAAAAGGCAATTCAGACTCGGCCACCTGATCTGACGCTACACCCCGCTCCAAAACCCCGCAGCTATTACAGAAAACCAAACAGCTTAGAAAGTGGTAGGAATTAGCCAGGCCACTTACACTTCCCAGATGACTGAAGACTCGAGCTTTGGCCTCCTGCCACACAACACACTTAACACATTTAAAGCATGTGGATATTCCTGGGTTGCTATTACTTAACATTTATGCAGCAGAGTAATGTTCACTTTGCCACTATTTGTGACCTTATTTTTAATCTTACAATAATTGCTATTTTTCTTAAGTCCCCAGCAAAATAACTCTGTCCCAGCAATAGCCCGATCACTAAACCCAGCAATTCCACCAGCGGCCAGAACAACTGGATGCCATCAACCAAACGTGCCGGCCACAAAACCTGACCTCCTCATGCTGTCGCCGGGAAGGCAAAAAGCCACGGCGTCAGTGATCTTCAGTTGTTTTCACACCTGGACTGGCTGTGCCGTATTAGCATAGACCCTTCACTGAATACGCTACGTCTTCCAACACTGAACTATTTCATACCTACGGTTTCAGCTCAGAAGAATAACGGTGTTTGAGCTAGCCCAACACAGATGCTTCCCCCCCCAATACATACAGTCTCGCAGAGAGATTTGAATTGTTCCTCAACACTTGAAAAAAACCCAAACCACTTTTCTTTTGCTGCGTTAAATGCTTTGCACCTGAAAAAAGGATAAGGAGATGGCTACGCCATTTTTCTTCCTGTAGTATTTAAGTTGCCAGTGAGGAGAAAAAGAAAGTAATATTAAAAGGTGATTTATGTTCCCATAACAATTCCTTGCCTGTAACCTCATATTCTTTCTCAGATTACTGCCCAAATACTAGTTACTACCATTTGGAAAGGTTATAGTAAAGGTGTTATTTTCACAGAAGAGGTTTAGTGTTTGCCTAGCTAGAAATAAAGCCACTACCGTGCAAGATATTTAGTAGTAAGGAATCTGTAGTTTGAGACGCCTGTTCGGACACTCTTTTTCTTATTTTAATCCCGTATTCTAGAGTAAAAAGGCACGAACAGGAGCAGTCAATGGTTTAGAAGTGACATCCACTCCATTAGGAACAGCTCCGCAGCACAGATGAGGAAAAGCAAGCTTTCCCTGGAACTCGGGAGACTTCCCACAGATCCTCTGCCTCCCCAGCTGCCGAGCGCATCCGTGTGTTCCGGCTGCTGCGTGTTCCTGGATGTCAAGCAACGAGACACTGCTAGTAATGCGTAAAGATGTCAGATATGTGTGTCTGGCAGATTTGCAAGTTCTCTAAAGAGCAGCTAATAGCAGCTTGGAATCCAAGAGGATGTTCAGTGGTGCAGTATTCATAATTTAATTACTCCTGGGGAAAAGGAAAAGTGGAGCTGAGCTAAGGAGTTATTCAGGGCTTCTGCAAACACTGACTGGGCTAATACTGGGAAGTGTATTTTGTCTCCAGTTACTCTCTAAAACACGTTTTTTTACACGCTGCTGATTGTGAACGCTGCTCCTTCGGAGCCGACGATAAAGCATGACAAAGTTTTACCTAGAAACCAAGCCCAGTTCTCACAGAGCACCTCTGACCCCGCCTATTCAAAAAAAAAAAAGAAAAAAAAAGCCAAACAAACAAACAAAAAAAACCCCAAACCCACAAAAAAACACCCAAATAAAGAAAACCCAAACCCGAAGCCCGTAGGGAAGCGCCTTTCCTCGGGCACGTCCCGCAGCCGCCGCGGCCCCGGAGCAGGGAAGGGGCTCCGAGAGGCGGCCGCCGCCTGAGGCCTCTGCAGGCCCCGGGCGCCCCGGCGGGCCGGCCCCGCACCCGCACCCGCACCCCGGCGGGGCAGCGCTCCGCCACGGCGGGAGATGGCGGCAGGAACACCCGGGAGCGGCTTCCAGCGAGGGCAGC